>JAMKCH010012911.1:0-82548 GCA_023653785.1 Ophioderma brevispina
AACAACCTCCCTTTAAAAAAAATGTGGGGAAAATAGGTATTCCAACTCACATTCCATCGCTCACCTGCCCCACCAAACAAAAAATAGTCTGCCAGAAAGAGAGGCAAGTGAACTGTGACGGCAGTTTTTACAACCACCGATTACTCGGAGGCATGTGAGGAATCCACGATTCCCGCTAACCGTTCAATTCTGGCGCACGGCACGCTTCATGTTCTTACCCCAGAGGCGTGCCAAAAATTATTATGCACACTTTGGTGGTTTTCGAGTAAAAAAAAACGAGTGTTCTCCAACAATTTCTTCTTATTCAATTTAACTCTTAATGGGTGTGATTTTGATATCTAAATCTGGCAGTTGTCTGAACTGTGCCATTACCTTTCTTTACCCTACCTGCATTGCTGTTTTGTTCTCAGTTTGGGTTAAAATAGACCTTTTTTGTGCCTTTTTTGGTACTAATTTAATTTGTCATAATACAGAGCATGATTCATACCCAGACTCCCTCTCTCGTTTTTTTCCTTCCCTGCTATTCTTCTCACCTTTTATTATATTGCAGCGAAGCTCATCTAACACGCTGCCCAAAATCCCATATTTAATTTGCCAGCTACTAACCGGGGATGCGATAATACGGCTGGTTCAATGCCAGACTTAGACGCTCGATTTGGTCCATCTGTGTCAGAGAGATCGTTCCCACCGAATGTGACAGTTTCTTCTGATTCTCTGTTGGAATTGTGCCAGGTATTGGTAAACGTACCTCGGACCCATAAAATATACAATGTAAAAACTACTGGCACAGAATTTAAGTGTAAGAACTTTTTTAAATCAACAATTTAAGGTTAAAATAACACCCAGGATTTCAAGCAAGGTAATGGACGACAAAGCTTTTTAGCATCTCTGTACAAATTGTTCTGGTGGAAATTTTGCTATGCGCATTTAAAATGATGATATAAAAAAAAAAATAGAGAAAGTTTTGTCTTTCATATCATTGATATTTATATAACTATGTGTGTGATTGAAATAGAGAGTGACTATGATATGGTTTTAAGTAGCATTTGCAATTTAAAATTACATGGGTATGTTGGCAAACACTTGATATAATGTAGCTTAATGTGAAATAGCCTCAATTTTTTCATGGTTTCTTTGCTTTTAAAGCAGTGATTTACCTGTACTAGAATATTCACTAAAAAAATAGCTATTTGAGCAAGTCCATCCACTTGGAAACCTTGATTTGCAGAGGGAGCATGGGCACCCCAGGGGTCTTAAAAAAGACAAAAGAAGTGCATTGAAAGTAAGGCTCAAATTGAAAAAATGTTATCTAATTTTGTGAAAAAAATGTCTGCCTTTGAACCCCGTCGGGGGCCTCATGCACCCCAGGACCCCCCTACGGTTTGGATCGTCCCCAGGATCCGCACCCTTGGGGTATGGGATCCTGGCTATGTGCATATTATCAGCATAAAACTTTACAGATGGGGTTTTGGGGTGAAGGCCCAAAACTTCATATCCTTAAATCAGGCCACCCCTTTTAATACACTAGGAAGAAGCAGTAGGAATACAGGGTGATAGCATCTTAACATTTTTTATTGAAAATGAATGGAAACTGTATACACTGCTGTATTTCAGATTTTTTGAACAGCAATTTAAGTTCACTTTTAGCTGCATTGTTTACAGTACACCCTCACTGCAGAATACTTACATGTTACTAAGTGATCCAAAAACATTGGGGTCATGTTTTTAGGTTCATGTTCAAGACATGACCAAACGGTGGCATCCTGCTGTGCTGATTTTATTACGACAGCTTGTTTGTGGCTTGTTTGTGCCACGGTTTCCTCTTGCTAGTTAGACGAAGTACGGAGGCTAGCGAGATTCTTGAAGTGTACACAAACATACAGACATGCGAATACGGCAGAGATAACCCACCACAATAAGTGCAGCATTAAGTGAATTACAGTTGGCAAATGGGGCACAATTTTTATGCGGTGCAATTGAATTGTACGAGATCCACCTGCACAGGTGCGCTCGGGAGACACGCTTGACTTTATCGTATTAATTGCTGAACGAGGGGTGCGCAGGGGGGAGGGGACATGGCAAGGCCGTGCACACAAGGGCAATGTACTCTGTGCAGTGTTTAAGTTGAAGGTAAGTGGGTGTCCAGTGTGAAGCCAAAAAGCGAACAAATCTCGCATGGGTAAGATGTTTACATTAAGATTTTTAAATCACCTGAAGACTTGTATTAATTGGTCATGGAGGGAGGGATCAAGGCTAGGCTTGCAGTATAGGGGGAATCAAGTTTGGTGTAAAGTGACTTGTGCATATTTTAATTGCAATGTTTTGAAGCCCAAAGGCAGAACAAATTGGGTTGGGTTATTTTGTTATCCCTCCTCTTGTAAAATTTCAAATTAGCCAAATGGTGGTAGTGATTGCTTTTATGTGTGACGTACAACTTAAGTAGACATGTCCTAGCTCACTGCAAAAGCTATTTAAGTTTATAATTTCTTCTTTAATTGGCTTAAAATGAGTTAATAATTCTTCTTAAAGGCTGATTCAGGAATTTCAAGTATACTTTTTTGTTTTGTAGTAATTAAAATAGCATCTAGGAATATAGATAGTAACCTTAACTGCTCAATTCCAAGTATGGTTGCACGGATTTTATGGTTTTTCATGCAGTAGAAACATTTATGCACAGTATAACAATCCCATAGATATTGTGTTATAACCAAATTTCTGGATCTGGAATTTTAACAAAGTTGTGATTTTCTATATCAAAGGACTTGATTTGATTTAGCTTAGCTATTTCAACAGTGATTAGTATATGGACAAGCATTATGTACATGCCAAAAATACAAAAACATGATTTTGTTTGCATAAAATTGAGGGTGCCCTCCTTGGAGAAATCTAGTCAGACTTTTTAATTGGCTTAAAATGAGTTAATAACTCTTCGTAAGTCCAAAACTTTTATTGATGGTTAAATTAAAGGGGGCCGACCTCGGACATTTGGACATATATATTTTTTTATGGTAGTAATTAAAAAATAGTCAACTAGAACTAAGATACTCGCCTAAAAGGCTCAATTCCCACAGTTAGAGAGATGAATAGGATTTTCAGTTTCATGACAGTAAAATTTATGCACATGTATAACAGTCCAATAGGATTTGTGTATAACAAAAAATTCCGGATCCAGAATTTTATAACAAAGTTGTGATGTGTTGTGTGATATGCTCATATGAAGGACTTTGATTTGATTCTTAGCTATTTCACACAGTGATTAGTATATGGACAAACGCATTATGTACATGCAAAAACAGATGTTTGTTTGAAATGAGGGGCTCTTCTTGAAAATCGAGCCAGCCTTTAATTGGCTTAAAATGAGTTAATAACTCTTCGTAAGTCCTAAAACTTGTATTGATGGTAATTAAAGGCCGACTCGACATTTTGAAGAATATGTTTAGTTGTAGTAATTAAAAATGTAAACTAGAACTAAAGATATGACCAAATGCTCAATTCCAAAGTTAGAGATGAATCGGTATTTCCGTTTTCATGCAGTAAACATTTATGCACAGGATACGTCCCATAGGATTCTGTGTATAACAAAAAATTCCGAATCCAGCAGAATTTAATTACAAAGTTGTGATATCTATATGAAGACTTTGATTTGATCTTAGCTATTTCACACAGTGATTAGTATATGGCAAGATTATGTCATGCAAAAAACATGATTTTGGTTGAAAATTGAGGGGCTCTTCTTTGAAAATCTGAGCCACCTTTAATTGGCCTTAAAAAGAGTTAATAACTCTTTGTAAGTCCTAAAACTGTTATTGATGGTAAATTAAGTCTGGTTTTAGATTGACAGTGGAAGGAAGGAATAAAGCTAGACTCATGCTAATAGATTTCATGAAATAGTTCTTGCACAGTTGATTGTATCCTTCTTACCCCATGGGTTAAAAAACATGCCACCCATATAGGCCATACCCCATTTTTACCATATTTTGACAATGCAAAAAGAACAGAACTAGGTTTGTCTACCAAGAGTGCCCATTAATTATTCTCATACCCCGGGACAAAGCTTCAGTGCTGGGACTGATGGGCGCACACCACCAATAACGCTCCCATTGAAATAACGCTTGAAATTGACTGAAATACAAAATTCAACCCCACGTGCATGATATTTGATGTTTTTTTGAGAATTTCTATATTAAAAAAAGATTGAAAAAATTTTTTTAAAAATCATGGTAATTTTATTACCGATACAGGATAGAATTCGAGAGACAGGCTTGTGAATAGCGCCACCACTTTTTCCACCCGACATGTAAAACCCATAACCGTATCCGAGCACGGAGTACTTCCGAAGGCCTAATTTATTTGTAGATTCAAATTTATTTATTTTCTGATATTCCAAGTATAGAACATTGTCTGCACTATTCATTTAAATATTAACATTTGACAATCAACAATATCTACGCACCATGCCACACCAATTTGCTTACAATCGACGGTATGTTTTTACTGGAACTACCCACCATTACACAAAATGCGGAGTGATTTAGTGGTGTGCTCCCGTATATGTTAACCTACATGTGTAACTTTTCTCATGCAGTGTGTTGAGGGTATAGTTTGATTGGCTGGAAAAGGATGGAAATTGATAGGTTTGTGTTTGGCTAAGTAAAAAAAAAATTGTTTCTCGTCCCTGCCCGCTGATTTTTGACGCAGTCATATTTTTCCCCCGCCGAACGAGTTTGGAACGGGGACTATGAAATGAGCAGCATCCGTTCGTCCGTCCATTCATCTGTTAGTCCGATAAAAATGTTAACCCACCTTGTATACAATTAATCTGGAGTTCCGTAAGGGCGACAATGATGTAACTTGGTGGAAAGAAGCGGGCTAATGAGTTCTCGACCTGATTATATTTTGGGTGTATTTCGGGCAAACTGAGTATGCAAATGAGCTAATTAATATGCAAAAATCAGCGTAATTGCTATATTTTTGAAACGGTACATCGGATACTCAAAATTCCTGCGCTGCATGAAAGCCTATCATGGGGCACATCTTTTTTGCAATTTGAATGTATGTGATATATGCAGCTTAGGTATGCAAATGAGCTAGATAAATATGCGTAATTGCTGTATCTCTGAAACGGTACATCGGATAGGCAAAATTCCTTCGCTACATGAGACTACTATGCCATAGGGGAGGGGGTTGGGTATAACAAAAAAATCTAAAATAACGAATAATGAGGGTCTACCTCACTGATTTTTTTAAAAAGTCTGGATGAGAAACACATTATTTTTTTACTTGGCCTTATAGAAGTGATAGAAAAAGTTTGTGTAATTGTTAAAGCTAGATACAGCTAACATATAAACTATGCCTCTGTTTACACAATGCAAAATATCCATTTCAATTTCGACTGGGTCGTTAGTGAATTATGAAGTTTAAAGCTAGTGTAAACGGGTATGGCTTTAATATGATTTTGACTTGGGACTATTACTGCATGCATTCTATTATATGGCAGGGGCAGAGCCATGTCCTGTAGGTAAAAACAGTTCTAGCAGAGAAAACAGAATGCGCAAGTCGATAAATAAGCTACTACACAGCGTGCAGTTAGTGGGGGCTAAGTGTATGACGCTCAAGCGCTAATTAATTATATTTTAAAGGGGGATGGCCCGATTTAAGGATATGAAGTTTACATCTTGATAGATTGGCCTTCACTCCAAAACCCCATTTGTAAAGTTTTGCGACGATATTTCAATCCGTTTTGATGCGAGAGCTAAAACGTGATTTCGTAAGCCCCATAGAGTACTGTGTAAAATTAATATTGGTCGACCA
The DNA here is from genome assembly GCA_023653785.1 of Ophioderma brevispina. Taxonomy (NCBI): domain Eukaryota; kingdom Metazoa; phylum Echinodermata; class Ophiuroidea; order Amphilepidida; family Ophiodermatidae; genus Ophioderma; species Ophioderma brevispina. The sequence continues at coordinate 5,812 of JAMKCH010012911.1, forward strand.
TAATGGGGCACATTTTCACTCATAACTTCCGAACCAAACATCCTTTGGCTCTAAGATCTCACAGGGTAAATGAGAAAAATAGCAGCTTTCTTCTGATACCAAAATGTTGACCACTTCCGGTAAAATCTGGGGCTTCTGGGGACGAGGCTATTGGCGATCGGGCCATGGACCTTTAATTACCACCAAATAGGTGGAATTATTTGGTTGTTATCGCTCCACGTGTAAAAGTAAACTGAATGTAGTCGAGCATTTGCAAAGAATCGTGCGCCACGCATAAATACACACTGCGTCTCTTGCATTGTCCTGCGGCTACATTATTCCATATCAGTTCGCACTGTTGAGGCCTGCCTATTTGGTGTGATCAAAGTATAGCTAGAATTGACATGGTGCAGTACTTGCACTTTGCCATGTCAATGTCAATACTTAAGACACTGATCAGTGATTTGAAAAAAATATTTGAAATTTGCAGAAATAGCTTCAAAGTGAAGGATAAGTCTGTTTAGACATTCTCATGAGTGTACCTTTCCAGCTGTGGAATGACAGAAAAGGAAGAAAACGGCAGTGTTCCAAGATACGATTCTCCATTCAATTATGTGTTGTAGTAAGTGTCCGAAAGGACAGTAATGACTAAAATCTCTGATTCTGTCCTTATTAGGTTGCTTCTGTCTATCATTTGCAGGTAGTTAGGAGACATTGATTGGTTACTACATGCAAAAATTCTGATTTTGAGATTTTTTCGATTTGCTGATTTAGCAAATCACTGATACCGTTGTCTTTAAGTGCGAAAAGTATCATCCTAAGGATATATAAAAAAGTACTGATTTTTTTCCATGCGTACAAAATATAAATGTTTGCAGTGGGCACAGTGTGCCACGGGAGATCACATGACAGCAATAGGGTATAATTTGCATATCAAGGTGCATTGTGGGATTGATTCTCATAGTAATTCTATTTTGCATGAGCAATACCTGCTCACCTTTGTGTGTGTACTGAGCAATGCTGGAGTAAATAAGAACTGAATGTGTGAATATATTGATAGAATGCATTGCTAAATTATATATTAAAGCATCGTATTATCACCAGAGGCTCAACTGCAGTAACGCAGCTCTTCATGTTCCCTTGCCTAAAACGTGAATATTAACGAGCCATTTAAGCCTATTGATGATAAAACGGAGGTACAGTTTGAGGGAATTCATTTTATGGGATTACTAAGAGTACCATGTTTTACCTCGTGTGTGGTGTTCAACTATGATTTTGGAAATTCCCAATTACCTCATCTGTCTTAATGAAAATATATTTTTGAGTGCGCATGTATTGTTTTACATTATATGAGGTGCCATACTTGTCGACAATTGCCGCCAGTGATTAATGTTTGTGTTATTATCGTCTTCTGTTCGCATTCCCCAAGGGGTCATGAGAGAGAACATTTTGGATCACATTGTAGAGCGAGCTATCCCTGGTTCCACTGGAAACAATAAGCCGTAGATAATACATACAGTCCACGTGGGCGAATTCTGAAATTACCGCACTACCTTGTTCCCGTCCCTGACATATTCTCATATCGCATGGTCTTTGGGCATAGCAACGCGTGATGTAAGTGTTCACCCCAAATGACAGCCTCAGAGCCCAACTTTTACACACAAACAAAATAATAACATCCATTGTTGTGTAACCCTTCATAAAATGAAAAAAAAATCTCCATACTCTAGGTCCATAATTCTTGGACATAACCGCGCATTGCTTGTTGCGTGTACGCGTCTACGTGCAAACCGATGGTGCGCCTTTTGGCGGGAATGCGGGCTACGTTCCTAAACTTTCCCAAGAATATGACAGTATAAGTGTCTAATCTCATTACAAAATATGGAAGCCTACAAATGTAATAAATTTGCAGACAAATTGAACAAGAAGAGTCCTTAAAAAGGACATCTTCCCTAAAGATGTTAGCTTCCTACAGTAAATTAGGCTAGGGTCATGAAACGTCCATACTTTAGTAATTAGTTCTTAAGTTCCATGGTGGTGATGCGGGATGACTATTGTATCACATCCTCTAAATTGATTTAATTTGCTTTAATTTAAATAAAATTCTCTTTTAATTAGGCCCAAGATTCATTGCTAGTCAGCGAGTCTTTCCACCAACTTAAAAGGTTACTCTTTTATCTTAAATTATATAAACATGATTGAAAAGTCATATTGCCCAAAGCCTGCTTTTTGTTCGCATCTTATGCCTCCAGTGCTTAATGCCACTTAAATTATAGCTGGAAATACCATTTTCCATATGTAATACAAATGCGCCTTAATTCTTTCACATTACAATAGAAATGTTACTTTTTGTCATACCTATTTTTTAAATGACTATGATATGAACTCTTCAAAAATATACCACGAGTCTGAGCTTTTTTCTTGTCGTCTTTGTAAAAATAAATTCATTCTTCACGCAGGACCTCAAGTGTAGCTTATCAATAGCAAATCATGGAGAAGGCCTAATTGTAAACCTTATGACCTAACGGTGTATTATTAATGTGGTTTTTAACTTTCACATACCACAAATATGGCTAACTTTAATGGCCTAAGTTTTAAATCATATGGTATTTATTATTATAGAAATCCTAGTTATTTCCATTTTCAACATCCAAGGAACAGCAAATTTGTTGGCTATAGCAGATATATTGTATAGTGCTTACTTTTTACTCTGCAAGGTGACCTATATGCTCCAGTTGTCGCTGTTTTTCATAGTGGCTGTAATTTTAACACACACGTTAATTGGAGGAACTTCCCAACTTCTTTTGTCTTTTGGTTTCTTCGCTAATATCTCGCTGTAAACGTTGCATGTACTTGACTTTCATTTAAACTATTTGTTAAATGCTAAGACTATATTTGTTTGTGTAATCACTCATTATTTTGCCTTTGGGCAAATGGTGGTATAGTAATCACGAGCATATTATTTTTCATTGTCCCAATATCGATTAAGCATGTTGTTAAGACAGGTCCAGTCCACCATCTCCATGCCATATATGCAATAACATGAACCCATATCAAGCATTATGTTATTCCAGACAGTCAATTCCACACAGCCTATGCACCATCATTGTACACCATTTGACTCCAGATCAAATGTGGGTTTTTGCCCTTGTTTTTTTGCTGGTTCTAAAATTCCAGACCTCCACAGGTAAGACAATTACTGGGGAGAAAAGTGAACCATTGCATGTAATTCATCCGCATGATAAATAGTCCAACATGTGTAATAATACTTTGGGGCAATTCACACGAGATGTTCAGCTATCTGTTTTTCATCAATTGTCAAAAAGAAGTGGTCTTGGTATGTAGAATGGTGGGCATCACACTCAACAAATTCACTCTCAAATATTCCTCAATGTAACTCGACCAATATACAACTGTTTTCAACCATTGGCACATCAAATTAGACTACTTTCATCCCACTTAATAATATAAAACAATCTTTTAAGATTTTTACCATAAAACATTGTTAACACACATTTTCACATTCAGTCTATTTGCCAAGCCACAAGGTTACATAATCTGCATCATGTTTTTTTACCTGCCCAAGGCTAGAACAGTGGCATGGCATATATCATCTTAATCTTGCTCCATAGCAGTATAAGGCCACCTATGCTTGGTTGTTATGTCGTTAATTTAGACTGGATCACCAGGTTTCACCAGTTTTAAGCGTATCCTATTATTAGTGTATTTTGGAACCATGTGGTGAACATTGCATTGCTTGTGAATGAGATACTAGCACCACACAACACCCCCTCCTCTTAAAGCTGCAACTGGGAATGTGTTGTACAGTACACATGGTACAGGCACAGGGACTTATACAACTGTGGAAGATATTGGTGCAATACAGACACAGACTACAGCTTTGGAGCTAGAAAACTGCAGTAGTGGCCTTCTTTTGTCATCCTCATGTTGAGTGCAGAAGGTCTCAGTGCAATAGCTGCATGCCATTTGGCAGAATTCCCAGTAATACATACTATTATCCAAGTCCTTTGGTCGGAGTTGGATCTGGAAAAATGTTTTGTTCCGGTGACAAGCCACCTGAAGAACGCCATTTCAAGAGCCATGACTCAAAAAGATACATTGAGTTATCCTAATACATGGCAGAACACTGTATATCAACTGACAGCTATTGCACTTATACGACCCTTCTTGCATAACATGACGAAATTCTTCAGGTGACAGTCCAACCGAAGACCATTTCAAGAGCCCCGCTGACCTCAAGAAAGATAATTAAGATGTCGTCTAAATTTACAAAAAAAAATGGGCCCCCAAAAATCCCACACCGAATTAGCACAAGCAGCCGTTGCAACTTATGATGTTCTTTTGCACTACAATGATTGTGTTTCTTTTTAATTTTGTCATGTGAATGCAATAAGGTCGAAAGTGCAATACTGCCATGTGATACAGCTTGTGCTTCCATGTATTAGAATAACTCATTTCCTTTCCTTGAGTCAGTGGGCTCTTTAAAATGGTTCTTCAGCGATAAGTCGCCGCTGAAAGAACCATTTCCAAGACCATTGACCAAGACTCGGCATAAAATAATGTTGTGATAGATTTCTGACAATTGGCGCTATTCCGATGACCATTGTTGTACCACACCACTAAATTTTTTTCCTTTTAGCCCCTGTGGACCACCACCCTTGGACTTGGTTATTGTTGTGAGATTATCTTTTTTGCAATTAGCCAATCAGCAGAACTCATACGGAAAACTAAAGGTACATTCAGCACATACAGAAGGTCTATTCCTTGATGGTTACATAGAGGTTATAATCATTTATATCATGGATGAAGACAATCAGAGATCGGTAAGAAAGGGTTTAGCCATCTGTGTTAATAATGCAACCTGAAACCATATTCTCCTGTTATGCAAGCGAATAGATAATGAATAATACTGTAGTCAGTAATGAAATATGCCCGATTGGCACAGATGTTGAAATTCAATTTGTTGTAAGTGAGCTATAGTATTTTAACGCGCAAGCACTTTGTCAGGCCTGTGGTGGACAAGATGGGTTTCGCCTCTTTTGTTTCTTTCTTTTTGTATCCCCCCTTTTACAGATAGTAAGTATCATAATAGTTTTACAAGTATTTCCCCTGTAGTTAGCAACTTCCATGTTGAAATCAATGAACAGAACGAGCTTAAACAAAGTTACATACTTGTTAATGGTAGCCAAGGAAACACCAGGAAGAATTAAATAATATATTCATCACAGAACAAAACCCAATCTATGCTTTCTTTTTTACCATTTTGTCTTTGGGTCTAGCCGGTATTATTTATCAGTGATGGTCTTTGGTCAGTTTGGAGTACTAGTAACTGACTCATATGTAATAGAACTGATAATGGAGATATGGCCACTTGCATCCATAGCTGTCAATGAAGGTTATAGCCATAAGGATTGTCCGTACACGATGCTGGACTGTCCACAGGGTCCAGGTGTTTTGTGACCGAGTTTATCCGATAAAACCTGCATAAATTTGTGTGTAGTCTTAGACCCACGGTCAACACAACAATTTTTTCGATGTTGTGTCGTAATATTCCTATTGTGGTACTACTGTAATAAATTATATTATACGCCGCAAAACCCAAACGGGCCCGTCACACAGGGAGACGAATTGTAAAGTGTCGTAGACATTTCTGGACACGCGAGCACTCAGAAAATTTTGAGTCGTTGTTACAAATGTAATTCGGAACTTGAGCATGGGTAGTAACGACGAATGCGGTCACATACAGAAAACCAGCTTTTGGGCCCATAAACCATTCACAGTAAACAACAAAAAAAACCATGGTAAAAGCACCCAACACGCGGAAATTAATCATCGGTAAGCTTATGACGACAGTAACTGTGGCACAACGACGAGCATGTCGTCTTTAGTTGCGGTCACACGCACCTTTATTTATACTACTGATAGGCTACTATTGTAGTAACTACGAAAAAACCTTGTGTGGCCCCGGTCGTAGTCTGTGTCAGATGAACCTTCAGAAGGCCTTGGTCATAATGTATTCTTTACATCACATTTTTTGACCAAGAAGATTATCATTCTTCCCACGATTCATTTGGGGGTGCCTTTCCAGTGGAGATTTTTGTACAGGTAGTCGGGTGGTTCTTCGCTAAGTGCTACTATTTGGCGTTAAAAAATGAGAAAAAGTTTTCAATCATAATTTTTTTTCCTTGGCATGTGTTCCAATATGTGCACAATCTTAGGATGAGCACTCGGCGCAACTTTAAGCCTTCAATAATTTTAGCGACATCTAATTTTCAGTGTTGTAGCATATGGAAACACCATTAAAGTCATTTCCGTAATACTCTTTGTTACGTAATGACAATCAGACAGGAAATTTTCAAGCTGAGGTAAATTCTACTACGTTATCCTCAATATCTGACAAAAATGAAAACCATTGAGGGAGATCTTTCCGTGGGGATGAGAATGCAAATAGAGTGTCAGCCCACGAACTGCAATCTTCTATAAAATTGGTCAACAGAGTCAAGGGTCATCATTTGTTGACCATGTCCCCACTTCTCTCACACACAGTGACTCGCAAGGACTTATCTGGATAAAGTTGCATCTTAGCTACAGAGGTCTGGGTAAACTTGTTGTAAATCTAAGAACATCTATCTCCATCAATCTTGTCACAATACCATCACACCCACACCGACACATAAACACAACATCACAAAAACAACAAACCTACTCATACACACGCCAATACATTCCGTAATGTTCAAATGATGAAATATAAGTGAACCCAAATTAGTTACGCAATTAGTAGTAATGAGTGTAAATAAGTTGTAAGAAACCATCAACAGATTGGATAATTGTCACAGTTACCTTACCAATACATGTTCTTCTAACTACTCCTACTAATCTTTACAATGCTGAGAACTGGTTTGATGTACTTCAGAAAAGTGGAAATTTGTATTTCACAATTGAATGGACGTAGTCTAACACATAATTTTTATCAAATTCTCACAATCCTAATTAATCATATTGATATATTAGGCTTAGTGAACCTTTCTGGATGATACTATTTGATGAGCCTGATCTTCATATTAGGGACTATTAGTTTGTAGAGACAATGATGAAACAGTGCCTCACATGTGCAAAAGAATGTTCTGCGTGGGTGGGGGTAGCTTTGTAATATTAATCGGAAGTGATCTCACATAATGTCAGACACGACTTAATCTCTGACATGCTTGAAATCCTTATACTAGTAGTTGAAATCACTCCTCACAAATGTACCCATTTATTAGTAACTCTTATGTACAGGCCACCAGGGACCAACCTTATTGACCTATCAACCCATGATGAAATATTACAGCTCACTGACTTGAGCATAAAGATACATTTTGATAGGTGATTTAAGTGTATCTACTAATCTCCACACCACACTGTAGACTCTTAAACTCAGTGATATATGTAAAGGTGTTCATCTATCATAATCATACTCAACTAGAATTACAGAATCCATTCTACCCTAATTGACTTATTATTTTCTGAAACCAGAAAATCTCTGGGATTCAGGGTATTCATGTAGGCATTATGATCATTCTATGACGTTGTCCCTGGAGTAAAAACAAAGTAAGAATAATTGTATAGAAGCATACGGATACTAATAAAGACCAATATCATAAATATAAAATGTTTCGTTCCTATGGCTAACTTTTGATGACAGGCTTTATATTAAGGACTTAGAACTAATCAATTGGAATTATATTCAATTCAGTGGTGATGTTAACACCAATGTGCACTTAATTTGAAAACCCGTGTGGATTTTAGAATAAACAGCTCCTCTAAAAAAGCGCGTGTTCGGAGAGTAGCACTTGTTAATATAATATTATAAACTTTATGCGTGCTAGGGGACAAACTTAAATTAATGCAGCTATTTAAATCGCAATGCAATGATCCTATCAGGAAGCGAAGTCCGGGCTGCGAGAAATAAATGTATCTTTAATCGCAAAAGTAAAAAAGATTGTTTAAATAAAGGTATTTCTAAAATAAAAATACAGTAAGAAAACCTGGGAGCAACTTAGAAATTTATTCCTTCTAAACGCTAAACATTCTTATCACTGTCCTGAATACAGATGATTGACCTGTAAATAATCCAAAGATAGTGGCCAAGCACGAACTCTTATTTTGTTCAGTAGGGCCTAAACTAGCAAGCAACTAAAATTGACACGCCTTCACTGATATTTGTAATTTGTTGACTCTTTCTGATTTATACTACCAACATGTAATATTTTGTACATGTTACCTGTGATTATGTGTTTAAATATTTATCTTCATTACGAATAAGTAAGGCTACAGGATTGACGACATTGCCTTCCAGACTTTAAAAATAGCTGCACCAGTTATCTCACCTATTGTAACATATTTGGTTACTCACGTCTTTCCCACAGTTGCACGTTCCAAACCTTGGGAACAGTGCCCGTGTAATTCCAATTTTTAAGACAGGAGACCCTGCGGATCCAGGCATTATAGCCAATATCAATTTTCCGGTTTTTTCAAATTTATTGACAGGGGCCCTTAATTTTGACCAAGCTACAATAACTCCTTCCTTATATTTTAATTATAATACGCAGTCGGCTTCGGCCATCATATTCACACCCGCACTGCACGAATTAATGTTACTGAAAATTGGTATAATGCAATTGATGAAGGTAAATTAACGGTCTTTGTATGCTAGATCTCAAGAAAAGCCGTCGACACGTAAATCATGGACATGCTCTTATAACTTTAAAGTATCCGTGCTAGTAAATAATGTAGTAATTGTTTAAATCTTATCTTAGGAATCGTACTCAATTCACAGGGATTGCTGTATATCATCCGATGTCAACAAATCTCTTCCTTGCTTTGCGGTATGCCACAGGCTCAATAGAGGGGCCTCTTGGTGTTTTAATTTATATAGTAATGATTTCCCAATGCTGGTTTCCCACTGTAAAGTTATAGGGTCTGCTGATGATAAAGCTTTATACTATGCATCAAACTCTCTGAGGACATAAGGAATGTATAAAACAGGATCTTGATTCTCTTCACAACGTTAAAATCCAATAAACTGAGTTAAATGTTAATAACTCTGAATTTATGATCATAGGTTCTAACAAAGACTTAGGTACGGTAAATTCAATTCATGTAACTAAAGCATTCATATAGACTACTGTTAACTTTAACCAAAGTAGACAAACAAATTAAATATCAATGTTTCATCATAGAGTGAAAATCTAACCTGGAATGAGAATATTGAGCATATACTAAGAAGCCCTGGAAAGGATTTACCTGGTAAACTGTAAAACCGATCGTGCCATGTAACATTCTTAAAACCGTATACAATGCTATTGTGCTACCCAACCACCCTCTTAATTATTGTAACATAGTTTGGGAAAATTGCGGTCTCACTATTACAAATCGTCTCCAAAATTCAAATAGGGCAGTCGCAGTATTTGTGGTGGCAACATGGGAGCACACCCAGTGGCTGAGTTCTTAATGAGACTTAATTGGCTTCCACTTGCAAATAGTCAAGTTTTTTAACTGCAATATCTTAACATATAAAGCTCTTAATAAACTTTCACCATTCGTCTTAATGAATTCTTTTTTCATTCAATAAATAACAAACTGATGACATTTTCGCTAGAGTAACTACAATATTCACATTCCAAACCAGAACTGATAGTAAAAACACGCAGTATTTCTTTACCGTTGTGCAATTGATGGAACCAATTAGATTATGAATTACAGAGCTCATCTCTCTAAACATTTTTAATCAAAACGTAAAATATGCAAACTAAATGGCTCTTAAAGCGCCCTTTTTCACAATTTTTACCAAGAGTGCTTTGTACAGATGTACATGTACATATACCCAATTACACCACCATGCCAAGTGGTTACTGTACCTTGTGTTTAACCATGTATGTTAGATAGGTATAGGTTTGGCCTCCCGCCTCAGTGAAAACACTCCTGTTGATTGTGTTGCGTAATAAATAAACTTGATTGATTGATGATTGAGGAAATACCAGATTGAGTATGACTCGAGCAATTTTTTGCCAATATGAACAGGTGAAAGTGTCAAGAAATCTTTTCCGTAACGGTAAAAAGTTACGGAAATGACCGTTACGGAAATGATGGTTCAAACATTTAGACCAGTATAACGGGTCCCGAGGGCGATGCCTAGCGTGATTGTTTATATATTAGGGTACAGGTCACAATTCTGTTTGCACTGCCAATCAAAATGGACATTACTTTCCTATATTTATAGTGTTATACAGCGTTTCGAAAATGACACTGAATAAAGGTACTCTCCCTCATTTTTGCAAAAGTCTGTATTTTGATGGATATTCATCAGAGATACCGGAGATAAATGATGTGTGCCAAGTAGCCAATTAATGCAGGTACTTATTGACCAGGTTAATTTTTGGATTCAGTGTTTTCAATTTTATAGACTGCCCTTCAAAATGTTCGTTACGGAAATGACTCCAAATCCAGGGACAGACTTTTTTGAACAAAAATGGTAAAATTTAGGAATTGATGCATTATGGCATTATTTGATAGATAGGATATGTTCAATCAGTAAATACTTAGTGATCAAGAGTATTTCCAAAAAGAAACATTTTACTACCAAATAAATAATGACAATTGTAATTTTAAGCGTAACCATAGGGACATAGGGTTTTCGGGGGGTTTGCATCAAACATTAGGAAAAATAACAACATTTAACTTTGTTTATCAAGGTTTTTACAATTTTTTTGTAATAAAGATCATATTTATCAAGACAAAACCACAAAATAAATATTTCAGAATTGTATTTTTTTTCATTTATAGTGAGTTAAAGTAGCGGGACACGAAAGTAGACACTTAGCGAAGAACCACCCAGTCATGTGAATCGTTAGTGATGAAACATTCTTAAAGTGCAAGATTGTGATCAGTACTGTTACCATGGCTTGAAAAAGTGGGGAATTTGGGAAGCTCCTTCCCAGGAAAGTTGGCCATTTGGAGGGAAACTTGGCCATTTGGGGGGAAATTTATGAGATATATTGGGAAATCTGTGAGAAATGTGATTGTCGTCCCAGGAAATTTACATTTTTTTCAACCTCTGACTGTTACTTTAGCCATGTTTCATCTCTGATGATATCAGTAGCTGTACAAAAAACCTCCATTGGAACTAAGCAATGCATTGTGGGAAGCTACTGATATCTTCTCTTGTTTTGACCATCCCTCAAATTGTGTTTATCAAAGTGACTGTGTGTAAAATTAGGAAATTACAGAAGGATTGGTGGGCAGGGACATTTGATGGTAGTGTTATCAGTTAAAGCATCTGCATAAATTTGTACGCTTAGTACAAGGAAGAAGAAACCGTGGTTGATAGTTCGATGTTTGCAGTTGTTCTGAGAAAAGTGGTGGTGCTTGTTTTTATTCAGGACAAGGTTACACATTTCTCGAAATTTATGGCTATGTGTAAAATTAACTTTCAAAGCAGGATGATCGGTGGCAGCTCCAGCAGGTTTATGGTCAATTATGTGTGGAAAAATCTGGTATAGCGCCTGCTTGATATTTGCAGACTGACTTTAAAAAATGCAAATTAATAATTTCCTGTTTAAAAATTAAAAAAAAAAAATTATTCCCCCCTTTTAACGCTGAAAGACCGTAACATCTTTGTGGTTTTCTTTTCAAAATACCCAATTTCCCCCATTCAAACTGTGGGACCCTGTCACAGTTAGTAAATCCAATCCATTCTACAGGTTAGTATTAAGTTAAAAGGATGACTGCATTACCTTGTTCATAAGTTGATGAACCAATTGATCTAGACATTTGTTATTAAAACTGGGACATTTTTCGCTGCATATATAGTTCTCATTTAACATGTGGTGGCAGTTTGCTAACTTGTTATTGTCATTTGTTCGGTCCTCATCTTGTTCACCACATAAATAAGTCCCTTTTAACGGGTTAATTTGGTAAACAATTTATCCTGGTTGCTAATTGAAAATTAATGGATTGAGTATGTTAAACCTTAATTCTGTATTGCATACACATATTTCTGCATATTAGGATTTAAAAACTTATTTGGACTGAAATATTCACCCTCATGGACGTGCCCCAATTATGCATTCGAAGTGAGTGCGATCATTCCTCTCAGGGCTTCCCGTATAGTCTATGGTGTGTTTGTTCTTGTCCACAAATTGATTAATCGGACTGCAAATGTAGTATTTGAGTAGTTGCTAGGGAAAAACTACCTACTTGAACCGGCTTTCATAAAGGATCGGCCGTGTTTTTTTTTTTTTGGGGGAGGGGGGGGGTTATTTATTAAGCTCCGATAAATGAACAAAAAAATAACCAAAACTCTTAAACCCAAACAAAAACCAAAAAACCAAAAAAAAACCAAAAACAAAAAAAAAAAACCATTAAAAAAACCCCAAAGAATTGTAAATAAGTATTGGGGCTGGAGTCGAAAGTGGTCAGTAGATTTGTTTTACATTGGGAAATGTTGAGTCGGCCGGTTTTTTTTATGGTGGGTCGGGTTACACCCACCATATGATTTTTTTTTGTTTGGCCTCAGTTTTATCAACAGATCTTGTTTGAAGATCAATTAAGTTTTTTTTTTTTTGCCAATTTATTGCCAACAAAATTTCTTTCAGAATGTTTATTTTGCTGCAATTTAAAGTTTAGTTAGCTGTAATTGTTCAATATTTGATTAGTGATTTATGCATTTGTTACTCACAATGTACAAACTGTGAATTTGATTGATTGCGTGCCTTTTACTGTTTTAAAAAATTAAACCTATTCATTAAAAATAACTTTTGAAATCTTATTCCCATTCAATCACGCAGACAATGATTATCATGTTCACAGCGATAGTGTCAGCATTAGTTTTCCCATGAATTATATTTTTTGTTACCTCAGCAAGTTAATTTTTGTTATTATTAACTTCTCGAGAGCGTGATTGATGTTACATATTTGCTGTTTTGTAAATTTGTGTAAATTTGGTTCTTTCAACACTAGATAAATATTAATGCCAGTAAATGGCGAGTTAATGCCTGTCACTAAGTTTGGTCAAAAGCAAAATTTAATTTAGTCCATGCAATAATTGTTCTGCTTGAGTTATTTTTTTAGAGTGAATTAAAAATCCAGCCTTTTATGTTTTGTTTCTAAATTTTATGCTTTAATTAAAAAGTGATAATTTGGGTGTGATAAATTTGCATTTTTATTTTTTATTCAAACCCTACTTCAATTTAAAATTTGCTAATTTTATTTTGCTTTTTAACATTAAAGGTGCAGCGAGAGATTTTGGGGCTATCCCATATATTGTGTCATATGTAGATGATTCGTATAGATAAGACCCCCAAAAGATTTCTTTCTTAAAAAAACCTTGTCTTTGGTGGTTACGAATGCCTTGAAAAGTGAAATACGGGCGATTTTTTCTTTGCTTAATTTCTATATCCGACATAGGCCTGAATTCGTAAAATTTGCTCCAACGAAATTAAAATTTCACAATTTTGTATCAAATAATACTTTTCAGCTTAAATTCCGTTCACATGGACGATTTATGATAAAAAGCCTTACATTGGTGCAAATGCAGAATTTTCCTATTTTTTAGGGAGTCACCTGTTAATGTGTTTATGTGAAATCTCTCGTTTCAGCTTGAAGCCAATACACTAATAAGCAATCGCACATTTAAATTTGCTTCAGTGTCATTAACTGAACTAAAGAATTAATGTTGCATAGAGAATTTTCCACTTTAATTGATACACAATTTTTTATAGTGACAAAACCAGTTCAAGCTCACAAAAGTATCATATAAAATGTAAACAACTGCAAATTATCACGCTTCACAGCATTCCCCTGTTTTTTTTGTGCTCTTGTAAATCTCCACGTGTCACGTTTCCACGATTTTCCCTCCACTTAATTGTACAAATGGTCATAAAATTGCCCAGTTTTGATTATAATGCAATTTTTAACGTGCGCCCCGAACAGAGTCCAGGATTGTCCTTCTTTATGAAGAGGATTTGGGTGATTCAAGGCTGCTGTTGATAGCCACTGATATTTAGTTATCAATGCCGACTTTGCCGGAAGAATTTCCGTTCGCATTAGGTTGATGAATTCTGTCACAGTCGGATAATTCTTGTTTTGGGAAAGCGAGTGGAGAATAAATTAAATTGTTAAAGAGACGAGCGGGTCATATTAGGGTAACTGCTGGGTTGTCCTTGGAAATGACTTTGATGAGGACTAATTAAACACAGCTTGACAGTGTGTGAATACTTTGGATATTTTCTAGCATATGCAAACGCGCACGCACACATGCATTCTCAACAAACCTTATTTTTGATGGTTGCTGTCATGTTCATTACAGCATCACATCGTTGTCCCCATCATCATCAAGACATTCGAGATATTTTAAAGATTATTGAATTGTAAGTGAAAATCGGGGTCAGTCGGAGCGGATTTTTTTATTTTGTGCTAATTTGCACAATACAAATTTTTTGGGTCGGCAAACGGTTGTCCAATTGTCATAGGGTTCCGCCAAACAACGGTTTTTTCACGGAAAACATTGTGAAAATTGATTGTATGGGTTCTTGCTTTGCTGTCTTGGAGAAAAGCCCCATACTAAAGTTCTTGCATTTGGCAAGGCTTTTTTATATTATAAATATATTTAACACTTTCTTCATTCCAATAATGACAAGTTATTCTCTTGCTAAAATGTTACCACCAAAATGAAATCTTTTTTTCTTCTTAAAATGTAAAAAATTAAAAGGGAAAGACCTTCCACATTAGAAACAAGTGTATTGTTATGCATTAGAGGTTCCTGCATGGTGCAATACACTGTGTGTTCAATATTGGTCAGTCATTAAGGCAACTTAGGCCCCCAAAAGTTTGCTGCCGTAACCTGTCCGACCCTTGAAAAATCTGCCAACTCAACATTTTAATGCCAATTTAGTCACATAAGGCTTTTCCAACACAGCCGGTGATTTGATTGACGTTTTGCGATCGGGTTCGCCGTTTTTAAGACTAGTGCAGAAGCCGTTTTCGGAATACTAGACGCGCATGCGCAATAGCGCTTTAGTTACGAGTAAAAGTTTTTCCAAAGAAAAGAATTGAAAGTGAAATAAAGGGCGATTTTTATTTGCTTAATTTCTATATAAGACATAGGCTGAATTTCGTATAAATTTGCTCCTATACGAAATTAGAAATTTCACAATTTTTGTATCAAATAAATACTTTTCAGCTTAATCCTTTCACATGGGAAGATTTATGATAAAAAGCCTTACATTGGTGCAAAAATCAGAATTTTCCTATTTTTTAGGTACACCTGTTAATGTGTTATGTGAAATCTCTCGTTGCACCTTTAAGCCAATACACTAAATAAGCAATCGCACATTTAAAATTTGCTTAAGTGTCTTAACTGGAGACAAAAGAATTAATGTTGCATAGAGAATTTCCACTTAAATGTGATGACACAAATTTTTATTGACCAGTTCAAGCTATCACAAAAGTAATCAGTATAAATGATAAACAACTGCAAATTATCATGCTTCACAGCATATACCCTGTTTGTGCTCTTGGAAATATCCACCGTGTCAAGGTTTCCACGATTTCCCAGCCACTTAATTGTACAATTGTCATAATCTGCCCAAGTTTATGATTTATGCATTTTTAACGTGCGCACCGAAAGAGTCCAGGATTGTCGCTTCTTTTATGAAGAGGATTTGGTGATTCAAGGCTGCTGTTGATAGCACTGATATTTAGTTATCAATGCCGACTTTGCCGGAGATTTCCGTTCGCATTTAGGTTGGGATGATTCTGTCACAGTCGGATAATTCTTGTTTTGGGAAAAGCGAGTGGAGAATAAATTAAATCGTTAAAGAGACAGGCGGTCATATTAGGGTAACTGCTGGGTGTCCTTGGAAATAGCTATGACTTTGATGAGGGCTAATTAACACAGCTGACAGTGTGTGAATACTTTGGATATTTTCTAGCATATGCACGCTGCACGCACACATGCATTCTCACCAAAACCTTATTTTTATGGTTGCTGTCAATGTCATTATCATCATCATCGTTGTCATCATCATCAAGACATTCGAGATATTTTAAGATTATTGAATTGAAAGTGAAAATCGTGTGTCAGTCGGCGGATTTTTTTTATTTTGTGCTAATTTGCATACAAATTTTTGGGTCGGCAGGTTTTCCAATTGTCAGTAGTAGGGTTACGCCAAACAAACTTTTTTTGCCCGGAAACATTGTGAAAATTGGATGGTATGGTTTGCTTTGCTGTCTTGGAGTAAAAGCACCATACTAACAGTTAATTGCATTTGCAAGGCTATTTTGATATATATATAAATATATTTGACACTTTCTTCATTCCAATAATGACAAGTTATTTCTCTGCTAAAAGTTACCAAAATGAAACTTTTTCTTCTTAAAATGTAAAAAAGTAAAAGGAAAGACTTCCAACATAGAAAACAAAAGGTCTGGTTATGCCATTTAGAAAGGTTCCTGCTGGTTGCAATACAATCTGTGTGTGCAAAATATTGGTCCGTCATTAATGCAATGAGGCCACCAAAGTTGCTGCCGTAACCTGTCCGACCCTTGAAAAATTCTGACGACTCAAACATTTTTATGCAAATTAGGAAAAATAAGGCTTTCAACACTCAGCCGGTGATTGTATTGAGCTTTTGCGATCGGTCGCCGTTTTTTAAGACTAGCTGCGCCGTTTTCGGACTATAGACGCGGCATGCGCGCAATAGCGCCTAGTTACGAAGTAAAAGTTTTTCCAAAGAAAAGAATAAATGAGCGGCTGCTCTCACAAAAACTTCTTTTTGAGCATTTATGGCAGTGGGTGTAGTTGACTTTTATTAATGCTGAGGTACATGCCATCTTTAAGGGATTGACTTGTCACCTGGTGCTTCCGCACAGAAATGTTAGTTTTCCGCCGTGAATTGAATGGATGCGTAGGAAATTAAACAGGCAAATAGACTCTTACGTAACTTGCATTAAGTGGACGAATGCGTGTTGTTATTTGAGAAGAAAAACAGCAATATGTGTGTCAGAGTTTGCGAATTATTATAATGAATTTGGTAGCTGGTTTGAAGTCTGTGCGGACTGGCGATCGATCGGAAAAGTCGATCGATCACCGGCTCAGTGCGAAAAGTTTAATATTATTGGATGACTTTTTGGTTGGTCACGGAATAATCACTGTTAACAAAAAAATTAGGCTTGGGTGATATTTTGTTTCAACTCAAGCATCTCCCATATTAAAGCAATAACAGCAAAATTTTGAAGAGTGCCTCAATTTCAAAAATTGAGATTTGGCACAGTTTGTGTTGGTAAACTATACACTGCAGAGTTATAATGCTCAAAAATGGAAGAATTGTGGCATAAAGAAGCGGAATTGTAGAAGGGGATCCCTGATTGTAATTTAATTGGCGGAGCTTGGAAACGTCAAATTTTATCCGTCAATGTTGAAATGAGTCAGGAAAATAGTGCCACCATACGAAATGACCTCTAACTGACTTGCCTGAAGCGATGGAACAACTAATTGAGAGTGTAGACACGTTAAACGTGCACGTTCCCGGCTATCATATTGGAGGACGTTTCCAGCAGCGTTGAATTATTATCAGAGATCTCCAGATTAATGATTCTACATTACAAATTCCGTATTTTGTGACACATTGAGAATGTTGAGCTCTAGCATTCCAATAGTGTTTATTAGCCAATTACCAATGCAAACGTACAAAAATTCAAAAATCCTGAGAAAATAGGGAGACTCTTCCAAAAAATGTGCTGTTATTGCTTTAATTAGCAAGTCTTCATTTAAGTAGACAGTCAAATATGTTCTCCTTTTGGGCCTTATTACCATAAAGGTTCAGTTCCTTGCAGAAATTTCCAACCCCAAAAATATGATTTTGTGAGAAACATTAGTATAGGTAGCAGAATCAAACCAGCTATTATCAACGTTTTTTATCATCACAATCTTAGCATGTATAACCTGTGTTTGCAAATCTTATATTTATAGGATGAACTTTTGAAAAAAAGGTTGATGTTCTAAGTTGCCAGGAAACAAAACACACTTGAACTATGGCAGCGCTTTTACGAGGGTAGTTGAGCTAGTTTTTTTCTAGAATACACGGGATGTCATAAGGAGGCCAGAGAACACCGTAAATGGGTGATTAACAGAGTGCAAGAAAATACTGAATGGTGTTGTTGTGATAGGCTCCAAGAGAAGATATCAGTAAAGCTTCCCACAAGTCATTGCTTCCATAGGAAATTTTGTACAGGTAGTCATGCTCATTGTTAGAGACACAACGTTCGTAAAAATGCAAGCTGGTGATAAAACAAAAAATTGATTAAATAATTTTTGGGGGTGGAAGAGAAACAAGAAAGTTAGTCAGGCTATCAAGTAATTAGTGTTAAACTTCTTCCCATGTTCATTATTACCATGTTAGAAGCATTGGATGTACCAATGATCTAAATTATCTTTGTCATTGGGAATAGATTTAAAGGTCCATGGCCAGAGTGCTAATAGCCTCGTCCCCAGAAGCCCCAGATTTGTACCGGAAGTGGTCAAACATTTGGTATCAGGAAGAAAGCTACAATTTTTCTCATTTAGTCCTGTGAAGTCGTAGAGGGCCAAAGGAGGTTTGGTTTTGAAGTTATGAGCAAAAATGTGTCTCATTTGGTCGACAGATGATTTACACATAATTAGGGCATAACAAAATCACGTTTTTAGCTACCACATCAAAACGGATTGCATCAGCGCAAAACTTACAGATGGGGATTTGGCGTGAAGGTTCATCCATCAATGATTAAAACTTCATATCCTTAAATCGGGGCCCTCCCTTTGACGTAACAACCAAAATGGAAATAAAACAAAATAGTTTCCCCCAGAGGGCACCAACCTACGCATGAATAAAACACTCGGAAACGACATATGACAAGAAATCAGATTTAAACTTTTTGTTGCAGGATGGGTGGAGCGGTCACTTATTAATACCGGAGGCCAATACTGTCTGACGAAACTTAGAATCTCTGGACCAACCTGAAGGTACTACAGACTGCCAAAAACAAACCCCACACACACACTAACGACACCTAGGCCGGGTTATGAGTCCAACTTCCGGGAGGTTCCCCTTATATGAGGGAACCCCTGCAATGAGTGGGCTGTACCATGAGCGGAAGAAGGGCCCAGACCCGAACCCACTCACACACACACGCCACCTAAGGGTTCAACCCGAGAAAACACAAACCACATTAAGCGACACCTAGGCCGGGGCGGGTCCAATCCGGATTACTTGGGGTTCCCCTTATATGGGCGAACCCCTGCATGAGGGGGGCTGATACCATGAGCGAAGAAGGGCCCAAAACCCCGACCCGATTCGAGAACACACGCCCTTGGGCCCAACAGCTACGAGGAACACTGAGTACATCACGCAAGTCAACTAATAGCCGTGAAGATTACCCCAGGCAGCCATGCCCAGAACTGGCTACGGTATGCAGGTCCGGACACAGTCCTTCCCCCACAACCGGGTGGGAGGGAGGGATTTTTGCACTTACCTGACCGCTTCCAGCCAAAACAGTGACCGGGGAGATGTTGGGATGGAACCCGGATGAAATCTACGAGGTAAAAGCGTAAGGGAGCACCTGATTGGATGGTGGTCACATACCATTTGCTCTGCCGCTGTTCAAAGGTCACAAGGAATTGACGGTACCGATAGGGCAAGAACATGTACGGGCAATTAGCTTTGACTCCCTTACTCCCCCCGAAAAGCCAACAGACAAAACGTAAACCACCGTCAAGGGGGCCCCAAGTGGGCAAATTTGCTTCAATTAGACGAGCTAATAAAAGCGGCACATATTTAAGTTTTAGGTATACCTGCAAGAAACATTAGCTCTTTTTAATCATTTTACAATTGTTTCTCCACTAAGAAATTCTTTTTGTTTTTTCAGATTAAAATCCTTGGACTAAAAAGCAGTGAAGAACACATCAAATATATGCAAATGATTTAAGGTAAGTTCTGAAAACATGTAAATTGTGAAGTAAGATTGTTTTTTTTTTCACCAGGCCCTCTATCTATAAATTTTGAGTGATTTTTCCAACCCTCCATAAAAATATTTATCCTCTGACTGAGATACTCTCAAGTTATGTCAAACAAACATTTTCTTTTGTTTGTAGGCTGTGTGAGTACTTTGAAATCACAATCAGATGTGTAAACGATGCTTATGATAATTGTAGTGATAAGAATAGAATAGGGAACTTGGTTCTTTAAAATGTTATGTAACATAATTGCTTTTTTAAATGAACAATGAATGAAATGGCTGCAGGCTCGTATCACAAAATACTGATCTTGTAGCATGCGGGAGTATTGATTGCCTGATTTGTCGAAAAGTAGGATAATATTATCACAAGTCAGCAAGGGATATATTCCTTACTTGTGACATCGTACTGTTTTAGCAATAAGCCAGGTATGTGGATTTATGTACTTTTTTTGTCTTTTTGTTATTTGTTAGTGGAGAGAGTTGGATCTAGTATTGTTTGTATGTATTTTATTATGATTGTGATTTTGATTTGATATATTCGAATAATCACTATGAGCTAGTAAAATCTCATTTCCTTGGCACAGTTCAGTAGCCTTCATTCGCCAATGGATTTAGAAAATACACTCCCTGGTTTTTGGGTATGATATATGATATCCAGATCACACACGGTCAGTTCATGTCAATGTATGTACAAGTACAACCCACTGAACTGTGTCCTTGGTGGATGAGCCTCTACTGACAGGAAATACTAGAGCTATGACACTGCTCACTTTCATTTTAATTATATTACACCAGAATTTGGTTTTGATGAAATTTGTTAAATGGATAATCACAAATCACCTGGAATTAGTAATTTTGATGTTAGGCTTATTAAATTGGCTGCTCCAGTTATATGTAAATCTCTTGCTAATATTGTAATCTTTCCTTTCATACATCATCGGGAACAGACTTTCATCTGATGTTCGTAGCAATTTGACTTCAATGACCTTAAATGTGTTCAAGTCCAACATTAGTATTGATCAATATGCATTCACCTGAATTCCAATTTCATTGGCTGTTTGTTCAAATACAACTTTGTTTTTATATACATGTATGTTTATATTGCAATTATAAATAGTCTTCTTATATAAGTTTTATAAGTACCTGTTTATGTCATACTTGTAAATTAGTATCTGGGTCTCATGGGAGACCAGGTTTTGTACAACTGAAATGAGTTACCTTAAATAAAGAATGTTATACTACTACTATGATGGATTTTGTTAGGTTGAAATTGGCATCCTATGAAATAAACTGGCAACTCAGTTGCCCCGCTTCGATGTTCGAACCTGTTTATTAGACACTCGCTACTTTGGTTTGAGGATGACACCTCGCTGCATCGCCTCTGACTTATTTACTGTGTGTTAAAGGTGCTTTTCACGATTCTACCACCTTCTGTTTTGTTTGTTTCAATAGATAATCCTCGAGGAAAGGTTATTCCAAAATTTTGATTGATTCTGATCTTGCAATTTGGTGTTATGAGCAAATGTTTGTTTCACAGTTTCCTATAGACCACTGTAGTGTAATTTCTGTCCGTTTATGGACAGAAACTACAAATTTGCGAATTTCTTGCAGAGGCGATCAAATTTGCATGTCAGATTGGGCACACATACTACACTTATCCCAACGGTTCGGATGATACAAAAATCTCAACCTTTTTTAGGAAAGACAGGGGATGACGCTGTGGATAACAAAATGTCCCTTTATAGTTGGCATCACTTCATGTTTTATTTGTAGCATGTCTAAATAAATAATGTGAAACATAACCAGTTAGCCTAAAGCCCTTGCACTATCCTTGAGAACTGTTTTCTTACATACATTCCATTGGAGGGGGGGGGTCCATTCACTGGGACAAAATTGGGACAACTGAAAGGGCTGTTATATATAAATCCATGGTTCGATCCAACATGGAATATGCAAGTTCAGCCTGGTGTGGAGCAACACCCACTTCGCTATCCAAACTAGATGCAATCCAGAGACGTGCCATCTCCATCATTGGTATCCCCGAGAGTGAGCTAAGGCCTAAAAAAAAATTGTTTGATTGGCGTAACAGAACAGAACACAAAATATATGACACACATACAAAAACAAATGGCACATCTTCACTTTTTCTGTAACACATCTTTTTATTTGTTTTTTTTTTTGCACACAAAAAAATAAAAATATTTAGGGTCGGTGGTAAAAATAGGGTCGGTCGGGTTACACCAATCAAACAATTTTTTTTTAGGCCTAATCACTCACCACATCCAACCACTTGGTCATCGCAGGGCAGTTGGAATTGTCACTCTTTTCCACTCTTTTCCACTGCATGTTTTATGGACAAGCACCGGATCTCCTCAGCCAGCTGCTACCTGAGCTGCTTTCAGTTGATTCTCGCCTTAGACGCTCAGTCAGGTCTCATGACCTTGCTGTGAAAGTCCCAATGTCCAACTTGGCCTCCCACAGAAGATCATTTCTCCCATTCTCTGTAGGCTTATGGAATGCCCTTCCTGCTCATGTAGCATCAAATCAGGACTTGCAGAGTTTCAAAAGGGAGGTTAATCGCTATCTTGGCGCCAATCCGTCAGCGTTACTAATTAGATAACTGCTGTTAATGCCTAGATTAGTCTTGACATAAATTTAAAAAAAAATCACCCTACTCTTTTCAAAACTGACTGTAATACACATGTATAATAGTTGTGGTGCTCTGTACATGGGACCGACAGCTTAATATCCCGTCCGAAGGACAGGGTATTGTCATGGTTCATTTGCCCAAGCCAAAATTAAAATTTTTAATTGGGAGAAAATAATATTTCTTTAAAATAAGAAATCTGTTTTGTTATCGAACTATTATAATGTATCTTGAGAGTAAGAGTTTGCATGTTAAGATAATGTTAATGTTCATTACGGTATAATGGATTTAAAGTTTGTCTTGTTAGTGGAGCGGTTTAGACTGCAAAATTGTCGACAACCCCTCCCCTCGGTAAAACAAAACGCAACCACTTCTATTCGAAAGATAGTAATAACTAATTTTAAAAAATGATGGTTGTGGTCAAAAACTTTGGTGGCAGGGGTGTTTTTTGGTTTTAAAAAAATTACGTTTTTGAGCTGAAAAAATTAAGAAAATCAAGATTGATTTAATTTATTAGCAAAACAAATTTTAATCATGATGCAATACTATCAATCTCTACCATTTATCTTATAGATTTCAGTTTTATACAATATATAAAGGGTCTAGAATTTTAGCCCCAAAATGACCCTTTTTCCTAAAAAAACCATCCCATTTATGTCATTATACCACAACAAGTATTACCTGAACCCGTTATGCAATGTATAAAACATATACCAATAACAAAAAGGATACCATAAAAACAAGATTGTAATATTTTTAGTTAAAACATATTTTAAAAATAATAATTTCGCTTAATTTGCAGCCCAAAATGTGTTTTTTGGCCTAGAAATCATCCCTGCCACCAAATATTTCAACCATGACCATCATTTTCTTAAATCTCATATATTTATCCTTCAAATAAAGGTGGTTGTGTTTTGTTGTACCGAGGGGAGGGGTAACTAAAAAACTAGAGCACTTTTTAAAGCTCGTCCACTCCGTTATGTAAAATGCTTGATGTATTTAACTATCATGATGACACAATATGACACAATTGTGTTGAGGTGTCGTTAAATTTTTAATACTCACTCACTCATAAAGGTATTAGTACCTCTATACAGGTAACACTAAACACAACAATTTTGAAAAATAGATCTATTTGCATATTTCTGGTTTGAAAATAGCTGGTGAATGGGTGCACTAATGTTGACGCGTGAGCATACTCGTAAAGAAAAATGCCCATCTTAACCTAGTCAATAGAGCATGATTATCGAGTATTATGATAGTCGGCACCGTGTTTTGCTAAGCTTAGCACAACAAATATTACCTTTCTAAATATATTCATTTTTGGGTGTTTTCATTGTATAGCTATAGCGTAGAAGTGATATTGCGACTTGGCCGCAGGCCTCTCTTGATCGAACCTGTGCGTATGTGTATGGTTGCATTACGGATAGGTGTACCGAGGTTGGCCGGTTAGCCCTTAGGATGGTGTCGAATCTCTGCCGGTCACTTTAGTGCTCTGAATATTTTCCACAAAAATAACATGCTAAAGATAACTAGAATTTTGTCCTTTATCAAAATTTGCTGACTTTTTCAAAACCCTAATTCAAGAGGCATAATTTGACCAATTTTGATCATTTTTAGTAGAAAAAACAAAGATGCAACATCAACTTGGATGTTTTGTTAACAAAGTGTTAAGAAGCATAGATTTACTTTACAGGGTTGTGACTCATATTGCCAGACTATAACTGGGAAAATTGCAACCATAGGCTCTATCCGAACATTATGTCACACATTTCATCTCTTCGGGTAATTACAAAAGATTAAGGTGCGCATTTGTGCCGGGGCCCAAATGAGCGGAAAGAGCTAATTAGTGTTTGGCCGCCCGGCAGAGGCGGCGACTCGCCTTGCACGAGGGCAATGTTTAATGGGCAATTTGATGGGTCAACGATCGCGGGTTGCAATGACGAGGACACACATCTTGGCCGTTGTAATTGCAGTTGTTTAACTTGCGCCCTCTGGGGCATTTAGACACCTGAAAAACGGCCCCGATACGTGTTAACTCTGAGAGATGCTGATGTGATAGCTATGATGTGTATCAGATGGCCAGTAGTCACACAGACTGGCGAGTGTGGGTTAAAAAACCGGTCGTCTAGATGACTCGTATGTTATGTGTGTTATCGTCCATCCTGCGTGTCCCATAACAAAATGCTCCAGTACATTAATATGACATAATTATGATGCATTCCTTCTCACTAAATTATAGACTTTGTTTTATTGTGATTAATTGATGACTCCAAATGATTGCAAAAACAGAGTTCTAAAGACCTGGGGGATTCTCGTTAAGGTTTCATGGCAAGCTGGGTGCAATATGCTTTAGTTTGATTGAATTGTTTCCCCCATAAAAAGTAACCTTTTTACTGCAAGATTTTTTTTTAAATTGTGAAAAGAAGCACTTTTTTTATCAAAAAAGGAAACTTGCCATCATCCACTATGATTTCCAGGGGCTACTAAAAAAATATAATGTACACATGCATGGACCCTAAAAAAGCAAAACAAACCATAAAAGGAAAAAAATAACAAAACAAAACAAAAAGGAAGTTTAAGAGTCAAAGAAGCTGATTTTCCAGTACAAATGGTATTTGTTGGATTATACGTATAACTTTGTTTCAGGATATTTGTAATTTTAATCCAAAAAAGAGCATTGTGGTCAACAATTTTAGGAGCAAAATTCAGTATGGAAGATAAGGTTCAAGGGATAATTAATGCCAAAGGAAAACTTACGAGGATTAAAAGAAATAAATTGATCATGCGTTGCACATAGTCATGGGGAAATGTAATGGATGTTTTGGTGTAGTTTTTTTCATATACAATTTTGACACCAATGTTGTTTTCCATACAGAAATTTCATGGAGGAAATCTGAAAATAATGGGTGTTATTTTTTAAAATGTGTTTTGGGGGTTTTATAAGGGGGCAAAATTTGTACAGGGGTAACTATAAAAGTGTTTAAAATTGTTTAAATTTATACCCCGTCGGGTTTGGATGCTCATAAGGTTTCTCAAAGGTATGTTGCCATATTTATGACCGATTGTTTTAGTACAATAGGCTCAAGAAAGTTCAGGTCATATTTATAGAATGGTCCGATTTTGTTGAAACCGGTTGAAATCGCTTCATTGGGTCATACTAAATACGAAAATTGTATATAGATTCTGTGGTTCCACCTTTCAAAGTGAGACTTAGAGATATGACTGGGGTCTCCAATAGACCTGTGGACCATGGCAATATTTGCCCTTTAATTATTATCAAAAACGTCATTGACAACGCGGGACCTTTATATTTTCGGCTTCTGAACAGTAGACGAAAATATGGCACCATTTTTAGAACAACACGATGAATCGGAAATTTTACCCCCGTGTGACCTTGAAACCGTTTTACCTTGTAACTCTTGAACTATAAACACCAGGTAGGCAAACTATACCTTTCTGTAATACTTGAAAGGTCTGAACATGATGTTATACTTAAACACATTTTGCCCCCTTTTATAATTTGCCCCCTGTATAAACCAGTGTAGACCTTGCCCCATAGATTCATAAAAGAAACATTTAAAAAATGACACCCATGATTTTGGAATCCTCACACATCACGTCCCCCCCTCATAAACTTTTGATTTAGAAAAACCCTTGGTTGAAAGATTGTATATGAAATTTTCACAAAAAACAGTTCCACATGTACTAACATGCCTCATTCAAGAAAAAGGGTGTTGTTCGGAATGTATAATCTTAACTTGGTTTAGGGATATTTTAAAGAGATGGTTCTATTGAATCCAAAAAGAATAAATATTGGGTTCCAAGTTTTATGGGAGCAAAAAAAATTTTTTTTTTTCAGTCTGGAAGATAATTGTTAAGGGATAATTTATGCACGAATTCTTAATTAAATAAAACTTCATTGCCCCGGGTTGCTATTCAAGCCTACACATAGGCATATGATGCTTACAGCTTGGGCTGACTCAGTGATAACCCTTTTGAGCTAAGCTGAAAAATTCATTTCGTAAGGCACAGAACAGGATCTCTATGGCAGCAGTTAGGTAGCAAAGACACCCCATGGGTTTGGGTTATGGATAGATGATAACCAGGACTACACCCGTCAGTTCATGTAATGCATATACAAGTACAGCAGGCCGACTGTGATTTAGGAGATGGAGATTTTTGAAGCTCTTATTAGGTCAGTGTTGGTTACACCTTTTGCAGTGGGAAATCAAACTTTATGCCGTGAGGTGCGCCAAAATTAAATATTAGGCACAATCAATACTGATGCCTTATCAGACTTAATGTATGCATACATTGCCTTATGATACAGATTAAGTTATAATGATATGATTGTGTGGCGGGGTTAGGTGGTTGTTGTAATATGAGCATTGCCGGAAATGAATACATTTCATACAGAAGCCAATTAAAGATTTTGCTGGAATCATACTCATAGACCATGTATTATGATGTGTGCATTTTGTGATTTTGTGTCAGCTCTTTCTTCAGATTTGTCTGTGATCCTTGGGGGGTGTTTTAAACCAATTCCATAATGCATTGTATAAACTTTAGACCATGATATTAGAGATTTGCATTCAGTTATCTGAATGTTAATTAATAGTGAAACCTAGATAAAATATAAACTCAAATATGTGGGGACAACCTATTATGATTGATTGATTGATTGAAGTGATTAGAGTGAGTGAGTGAGCGTTTGTTCTTTGTGTGCGTGTAGTGTGTTGCTATCAGACCAAGTATATCTATTGGTATTGTACCTGGTGAGCATTTTCCACTTTAGCTGATTCATGGCATTCGAGACACTCCGGGGTTGTTTTTTGTTAAAATTATGGACAAATCAGCCATTATCAGAGGCCCCCTGTACCCCGGCTACACCCCAAGGTATTCCAGGACTTGGGTATGCCCGTGGAAAAGATGCTGTAATGTGCAGTGAATCCTTAATTCTTGTATTAATGTGCATCAGAAGCATTGCTTCATTTCATAAGAATTCCAGAAATAAGAAAACCTTAGAACACAAAGCGTTGTATGTAGTGTAATATGAATGTGAATCCTTAATTCTGTTTTTAGAAGTGATATCCAAGTAGATCCAAAGAATGTTCCAGAAAGTAATCAAATCTACGACAAGATGCTTAATATGCAGTGAATCCTTAATTCTATGATTCAGTGAGCATGCCAGGGGGCCCGAGAACCAACTGAAGCCTGATGATTGGTTCATCTCAAAGAATTTATGGGGTAAAGCAGTCATAAAAGAGTTGTCTTATCTCTTAACAAAGGACAGCTTTGAGCTATATGCAAGTTCATCCTAGAAAAAGCCGAGAAAAAGGTTGAATGTGAGAATGAATTGAGAGAGAAAGTGAAAATTGGTAGGAACTTAAAATATTCATCTGCATGGAGTGTATGTGAGTTACAAAGAAGTAAAGAAACACATGAACAAAGATATGCATGAGAAAAGACAACAGTGTCTGGAGAACGGTCAGAGCATGACTATTCATTCGAAGTTAGCTAAGGGGGAAAAGAAAAGAATGGAAGACGAGTGAAAGAAAAAAATGGAGGGAAAAAAAGTGAATGCAATTTAAAAGAAATGATATGGGTCATTGTACCCAGGACATGACGAGTCAGTCGGAGAGCAAATACTAATATTTTAATGTGAGCTGAAGAATGCATGGTAGGCATGGTAGAAAGCACTCAGGATTAATGTAGAGAGCAAACACTGGGGATGCTCGGTGACTTCAGGAGAGTGAGAACACGTTTCACGTAGGCAAACCTAGGACAGACTGCTCTTGTGCTGTCACATGAACCTCTTTTTTTGGCGTCGGGGTCGCAATGGTTTGAACAAAAAATGCTTGTACAGGTGACATGTGACTAATGTAATAATTGCGCATGGCTTAAGATTGCAATTGGTTAATGTGTATAAGAGACCTATACGTGTATGGCTTGTAGCTAGATAGGGAATGCATGGTGGTGGGCATCGAGAGGCCAAATGTGTGAGTCTTGATAAGGGTGACAAGGGGTATCCTATTTCCCAAATCATTATTTCCCTGATTTCCCTCCACCCTAATAATTTCATGTACCCATCATAGTAAACATGTGTTTATCAGCATGAGAGGCAACAACGCTTCATGCGTTGCATTGGTTACGCACCACAGCTACCTTAGGTTCATCCAATCAATCAATTAATCAGTTATTGGAAACTTGCTTTTGTCCGCAGAACACATGTGCGACGTTCGGCGAGGCTGCCACAGTAATGTAAGGGAGCACAATCGAAGTGAAGGGGGGAAGGATCTTCCTTGGTTGGTAATGAAGAGCAGAACGTTATAGACAATAGTACAATCACAACATAATTAGAGACTGGAATTACACCTTTTAGCATTAGTAATAAGGTCATGCACCCACACTTTTTCATGCGGGGTTTGGGGTTTTTTAAATTTTGTAAACTATTTTTTAAGTGTGTATATAAATATATTGGAGTTTTATTTAAAAACAATTCAGGTAGCATTTTTTTGCAAAGTCTAATGTCCAGCATGATTGAAATATGCAAAATGTATTATATCAGTCCTCCCGAATATCTCCATACCCATTTATTTCCAATTTCCTCTATCGATATTTACTTTTATCTTACCTTACCCCTCCCCATATCTCTCTTCCTATCTCTAATCCCTTTTCTCCTCCTCCCCTTTTCTCCCTCCTATCTCCTTTCCTCTATCCCTCTTCTTTGATCTTTCTCCCTCTCTTATCTCACATCTCCTCTCCTTGCTCATTTCTCCTTCATCTTCCTCTCCCTTCCTCCCTCTACTGTCCCTCATTCTCTCCATGTTCCCCTCCATCCCTCTGATCTTCTTGCATTTTTCTCCCATTTTATGTCTGTCCTTCCTCTCTTGCTACAAAAATTTCTCTCCCTTTTTTCCATTTAGTTTTACCCCACCTTGCTTCTCTCTCTCATCACCCCCTCTCCACCATGCTCCTCCCTCTTTCCTTGGTGCCCCTCCTTCCCTCTTCTAAGTCACACGCCACTCACCTACATGTACATATGTACACTTACATGCACACATGCAGTACACATGCATTCACATACACAGACTCAGCATTCACATACACATTGGGGCAAATTTTGCATACTGCATTGCATAACATGCATTCGCATGACACAGCATTGCAGCAACTTAAATGCTTCACATACACATGCAGTCACTAACATGCAATAACATACACATGCAAACATACAAAGGCATTTCACACACACATGCCGTTCACACACCACATGGATTCACATACACATGTGCGTTCACACACACATGCAGTCACATACAATGCGTTCACATACACATAAATACAAACATGATACACCACAGCTTCTTGTCTTCACTGGCAGAGTGTGGGCATGAACAGACTTAAATACAGGTAGGAAAGCGAAACACGCGTATTGACTTTGTGTCATATATTAAACAAAATTGCCCTTCACAATAAAGTACGACTCGTGCAAGTAAATTATATGCATAACTGTGGCCGCGTAAAAAAATGTTGAATGAATGTGGCACTTTAGAAAGATTTTTATTTAATGGTTATTGATGGCTTACCTGGTTGGGGGGGGGGGGGGTGGATGGAGTGAGAATAGCTAGATTGCTTCTATATATGTTTTCTTGTATGCTTTTGTTGTAAAGCATGAATACCGTGTCATGGTTGTGTGAAATTTGTCAGAATTGCCTCGGGATGGTCTAGACTTTCCCCAAAAATGTAATTCTGACTCTTGAGTTGTAAGGTTTTTCTTAATTTCAATTGAGTGGAAACATTGCTTAGTATTTGGGTTGACCTTTTTTCTAGTAGCAGAATCATGCTGTTTTGATCCATTAAGTAATTTGCCGAACATTGTAAACACAAGTTTTCCCCTAACCAATAAAAAGTTTTTTGTATGAAAAAGTGCACGAACCGCAGCATTCGAGTGATCACACCGTGAAAAAATTGAAACCAATTTGGTTCGTAAGTCAGAAGCCCCCCATTCTGTCGGTGCTTTTGTTGGGCTAATTGCATTCGGTGTTATGGCACATCGTAGTCGTGCCGTCTTGCGCAGGTGATAATGTTTTAAGTGCTTTCTTCACCAACATAGTGTTAACCCAATGTTCAATACCGCCTTTAATACAGTTGACTTGGAACTCAGTACAGTAACACCATGAGATGCCTTGAGTAACCAATCAAAATAGTGCCATTCTCTTAACTTATGTAAATATACCACTATTCTTACAGTCTCTTGAATTTGGCTCATTACATATATTACTGCCAAGTACCAATCAAAAGAGTGGCCTTAGATGCTGATGATAGGCAGTAGTGCCTAGGGGTTAAGGATTCTGGTTAAAGCTTTGTAGTAACAAACAAAACCTAGTGTGCTTTATCAATGTTGTTGATAATTGACCGGTGGTTTGTGGGAATAGAAAGATATCATAGCTCCCCACAATGAATTGCTTCCAATGGAGTTTTTAGGTACAGGATACTTTGTTCAGTTTCTCGAGTTTGCGAGAGTGACGTCATGAAGCAACTTTGCATTCACCTCTAGCGTTTGGATTGCGCTAGATTGTACCACCGTTGTTCATGTTGCGTAAATGCTGCAATTTCAAGGTCGATGCATGCGTTTCTCGGTTGTATAAAACCTTAACACGCGGAGAGAGTGACGTCACCACCAAACTTAAAAAATGGTACCTACTTGACGCCTTCTTGTCAGTGCTCTGCATTCAAGATGGGTAGGGAAGTGAACGTCACGAGCTACCCAGAAGACTAACCACCTACTGTAGCTTTCACAGCATTTGGCAGACGCATGGCTAGGGTTTATTAGAAGAAGGAGATTAGGGCAGTTGTTGCCATTCGGCATGGGAAGGACTTTTTTTTTTTTAAAGTGCAAAGAATTACATAAGAGAGCGCTTTAGATTAAAGCACCAGTTTTCCGCGTGGCGAAATTCCGCCGAAATTCGAGGAATTTGAGGTTAACGCGGAAAATGGCAATTTTGAGATGAAGAGAGAAAAACATGTCAAAAAAGTAAAATTACTTCACTTTCCCTAAGTAAAATATAAGAATAGAACAATTGGAGCTGGAATTAAACAAAATGAGCATGTTTACCATGCCATGACCCTATCAATCTCCAAATCCTGCCTGTTTTAGAATTCTGATAGACCATCGGAAAGTATATCAAAGACGATTGCTACAAGCTTGCTTCGCGATCGTCTTTGACTGTACAGCGACACGATGACCCGACTCCATTTTCCTTCGGAAAAATGACGCAATGCTGCCAAGAAGTGCTTTGCGCAGTTGCACGCTAAAAATAGATCGTCGGTATTTTCCAAGACGTAATAACCAAGTGTACGGTGAAAAATGAATCACTGGATTCGTGTTTACTCGGGTCTGTCAAGGCCGAATTTTGTACTACAATTGAAAGATGCCTTTAAAAGTGCCGCGTGCGTCCGTCGTCGTTAGTAACGTCGCTAATATGCAACTTAGTAACAAGCTTTGTACGGTAAGCGTGATTATGTACTGCATTTTAGCCGGGTCATCGATCGACGATGTTGCAAGGTTACTGTAGCTTTGTGTCGGAGTTAGAAGGTCGCAATACAACTTCAAGGCAATAGCGAAAATGCGGAAAATTGCAATTTTCGGGACATTACCAAAACGGAGAAAAAAAGCGGAATTTGCCATTTTTAAAGCGGGAACTTGGGGCTTTACTTAGATACAAGGGCCAACAAAATAAGTGGTCATGTTCAAGCTGTCTTGAACATGGTATAGCAAACATTGCAAAATGCAATGCATTGTCCCAGCAGGTTCGGGTCCATCAGGCATTGTGTTTGGAATGAAAGTCCTAGGGTGAATTTCATTCCTGGTGGAGATTTTCGATCGGAGAGACCAAGGTTGTTACGATAAGTAAGTAGTAACTACAATGCATTAAAGGGGATTTTGTATCCACACATCGTCCCCCCGAACATACCCTAAAAAAGCGAGATTTTTAATTCATCTGAACCGTCAGCTTAGTAATCTATGGTACATAATCTAAGAGCAAAGGCGGTCCATATCTGGTAAGAAAATTAGTAATTTTGTATTTTCCGTACATAAAAGACAGAATTAAAGTACAGTGGCGTATGGGGCTGTGGGAAAAATACAACGGCTCATAACACAAAACCCGCAAGATCGGATCAACTCAAATTTGTGAAATAAGGCTTCTCTCAAGGATATCTGTGAACAGTGAATTAAAACAGAATGTGCTGAATCAGAAATGGACCTTAAAGGTGCAACAAGAGATTTTGAGGCACCCAACTATTGTGTCATGATAGTTAATTTCATATAGATTAGACACTCAATAAGATTTCTTACCTTGTATTGGCGACTTACATGAATGTCTTAAAAAGAGAGGAGAAGAGAAAAGGGGGTTGCATTTTGATTATGCTTTATTTTCAATATAAACATAGGCTGAATTTCGTATTTGCTCCTATCAATTAGAAATTTCACGTTTTTGTACCAAAGAAACATTTATCAGCTTAATCCTTCAGATGGGATATTTGATGGAAGCTTTACGTCAGGGCAACAATCAGTATTTTCGATTTTTTAGGGACACCAGATTCTGAAATCTCTCGTCTGCACCTTTAAAAGGCCATGATTTTAGCTGTGGAAGCAGCTCTACAAGTGGTTGGGTTGTTATTTCGTCTGTTCGTAACAAATCTTATCAGGCAGTATGGGACCCGATGCCAACTGTCATTTCTTGTTCTAGATTTAGGGACAGCTTCCAAGGCATTTTTGAACAAATGCTATCAGGGAGTATGGGACCACCTTGGCAAGTGCTTGTTCTGGATTTAGGTTTTTTTTTTTTTTTTTTTTGACCGAGTTTTGGTTTGTTTCTTTGCTTGAATCGCACACTTGTTAGAAAAAGTTACCTTACAAGACATTAAAGGTGCAACAAGAGATTTCACATAAACGGCATCTTGACAAAATGTTAAAATCCTGATTTTTGACTGATGTCATGCCTTCTATCCAAAATACCCCCATCTGAAAGGATTAAGCTGAGCATTATTTCTTTAGTACAAAATTGTGAAATTTCTAATTTCCTATTGGAGCAAGTATGAAATTCAGTCTGTTTTATATTGTAATTCAAGCATAAAAATCACCTTTTGTATACACTTTAAGACATTTCTGTAGCCAAATAAAAGGTAGGAAATCTATTGAGTGACTAATCTCTATGAAACCACAGAAAATACAGATGCCTTGAAATCTCTTGTTGCACCTTTAATATTTTATATCAGAAAAGAAAGAAAAAAATATACTGCATTTTGGAAATTATACAAATGATATAGCTGTTCAGCGTGACTATCTCCACCCGCCTTCAGGGCCATCGTGATGTTGCTGTCATTGCTTTTGACCTAATTAAAATTGGTATTATGTGTGAGGTTTAAAAGTGAAGTTGTATTGAACCTTCCTAACCTGATCAAGAAGAGGAAAGGTGTGACTGCTCTACTTAGCTAGGGATCAGAGGGTGTTTTGAGTCAATCCCACAATGCACCAGTTTTGGGAAATTTCACCTCAATAGGGTCATGTAATCACATAAAAATCCTATTCTTAAAGGATTATCGGCTATGGCTTCATGCCCAGATCTTGTTGAAATTCTCATGAAATGTTCGTAATGGTGAAAGAAACATGTGTTCCAAATTGTAATTTTTTCCAAAAAGGCAATTTAGAGATATGTCACATAATGTGTTTTCAATTCCCATAGACTTTGTACAGGGGCTGATTTTGGCAGTATAGAAAATGACCAAAATGGGGCAATTTTGTGAAAAACAGCACATTTTATTTCAATTATTTCTCAAGTAATTGATGAGTTATAAGATTGGTGTTTATTTTAAATGGTTAAAGAAATATCAAAAATCCATACAATTTTTTATTTTTCTGTGTGTCATCAAAAACAAAGGATATGTGGTCGCAACAACACTTTTTTGTTAAAGTATTTCTAGAAATACTGAAGCATCCACTTTTCATAATTTTTCCTAGAAGAAACTACAACTCCCTTGGTGATGAATAAGGTGTCATATGAAAGGAAATCAAATTTAGAAAATTCTCATGTTAGATTTTGCAGATTGAGTGTTTCTATTTGAAATAATAGGTGTTTTTAATTTTTCCTAAATTATTTTTCCCTAAAAATAATTTTTCTAAAAAATTAAACACTTGATTAAAAAACAAACGTGAGATTTTTTAGGTATTTTGTTTATACACACATCCCTGGAGGTTTCAGCTTAAAGCACCTTTCATTATTGGAAAAATTATTTATTGTAAAAATTATGGAATTTTTCAAAATAATAAAACACTAAAACACTCATGCAGTCTTGAAACTGCAAAACATTGTGAAGGAGAGTTCAATCCTACAATATTCAAGTTTGGACTAAATTGATGTAGGGGTTTTGATTTTTAATGGTCATATTTTTTTTCTGTAGACCATTTAATCCGATGATCCTACCTTAACATATAAAAACCCTCACTTTAACATCATTAGTCCACAAAGCATAGGTACTTAAGGAATATGTTGCATGATTTGAATGTTTGTGGTTTTACATGTGGTACTGACCGTGTTTATCAGTACGGTATAGGCACATTGCTAGTATGCATTATGGGATTATTCCATTATGAGTCTGGTCAAATTGACGCAGGTGCATTGATTTTTTGCCATGCACGAGTAACTAAAAATATGCAACATTAACCTAATTTTCATAAATGTTATTACAAGTAGGCATTTTTATCACAAACACACACAACAAAGGATACGCATTAATCCATGCAGTAATGTTTTCTAACAAAAATGCAACCGCCCGTAACCCATAAAAGAATCAATCCAATGCGCGCGTAAATTATTCTAAGAGCACACCGCGGACACTCATTAAACAAACTCAACCGTGCAGTGCAAATAATCAATGCATGATTTTTGTCCAATCATATCTCTCGATATAAATGTTTATGAATCTATAATCAAGTTTGTGGTGGTTAATGAGTCTTACCTTTTTAGTTGTGAACAAATCATAGTTCTTGTAGTTAGCTTGATACATAAGCATCAGCAATGTAACTTTTTGTGATATTTGTGATTTATATGGTAAATACTGGTGTTTTATGATAATGCAGAATTTTGTTATCGTAAGCATTGCTCACATATTTTTTTTTTTTTTTTGAAATCCCCAAAATGACCCTGAAATAGACACACCTTGCAAGATATAAAAATGAAGGGAAAAAAATAAGGTCAAACCACGTTTTATTAAGGTGTGCTCTTGTTGAAATAGCCTCCCATTGTGAAAAAGGAGACAATATATATGTGGGCATTTAAATTTTTTAAAATATGGTTTCACCTTGATGGGGTAACCACCACTGGAAAATGAGAAAGATAAGGCCTAAAAATGTTTGTTGTCATAATGGAGGAAAAATAATAGGGTCGGTGGAATCGTTTGAATTTTGTTTTTTAAAGATGATGTCACATTGTTTTACCTAAAATGAACCCACATGCCACTATTAAAACTTTTCACGACAGTGCAAAGATTGTTTAATTTACTTGTTGGAAGTTTATTTGAAGTGTTTTTATGTTTTTCACTTTGCTTGGTAATTTTGTTTTTAATTAAATAAATTGGGGTCGTCAAGTCAGCAATTTTTATCCCCCGGCTTGAAAGCAGAGGGGGATTTTGCAGGAGTGCGCATGACTGTATGTATGTGTGTGTTTTCCAGTTTGGTAAGGTTTTCGTTGTTTGTGTGTGTGTTCCAGTTTGGTTAGGTTTTTGTTTGTCAGGTCTTCGAAGAAAAGTTTGTCTGTTTCAACTAGACTTGGGTTAAGGTGCAATAGGGGTTCCTTCATATGTGGATGATGTCAGAGGTCATGGACCAAGGTCAAAGGTCATCTGAGGTCATGTACTGACATCTTTCCAGGGGGATCTCGCAAGTTAACTTGCTGTATTTTTTTTATTCTGTGGCAATTTCCATAAAAAAATTGAGTCGGCAGGTTTTTCCAGTGGTCGGTTAAGGCAAACAAACAATTTTTTTGTCCTAACTGGCATTGAAGATGATATTGTGATTGTGTCAGTATATAGTTTTTAACTGGTTTGTCTTTCAGTATCAGATTTTGTTCTGAACCTTCCTCGGTGAACAAACAAACTAGGCTAGTGCCGTAGGGGTAGCAGATGCGAATGATAAAGTTCAAATGCAACAAGTGTAGGTGTTCTTATGTTGTTTATGACCGTTAATTTGTCTGTGTATGGTTGGTTCTTGTTTTTCGAAGGGTTTCGATGGCAGCGAAGTGTGTCCCCCTCAGCATGGATACCATTGTTAGCTTTAGACATTGCAAATTTTGTTAGACTTCTTTGTCTCCCTAAGTATTATCTTCAGTATTATGTCAAGTATAGGGTGATCCAAATTGAACCAATATCACGATTTGTTTCATTTGACGAGAACAAGACAAAGACAGGTTACAATACATTTTAAAAATCAAGAAGCCATTTGGACACTTGAATGGAGATGAAAAACTTCTGAATAAAGTCACAATATGAAATTTTATGTTTATGTTCCATAAGAAGTTGTAGATTGGTGATTCTGTATGGAGTGAGATATAGGTGTCTGAGTGAAATGTTGATATAGCAGAGTGGTGGACTAGTTGGCGAAAGGCAATGTGACCTTTGGTAGCATGGGCTCGAGGAGGATGAGAGCATTTTTTAAGATGGGCCTTTGGTTGGAGGTGGGTGAATCGAGAAACTGGAAGGCGCAATGAGGAGGAGATATGGGGTTGGGTTGAGATGGAGGATGCATTGAGAATGGTGCAAAGTGAAGAGGGGTAAAGGCATTGCGGTGGAGTGGTGAGGTAATCCACCCCCGCCACACATCTGTGACAAGGACAAAACCATGTAAAACTTTTGGATTTACTAATCTATAGAGACGTTCCTTGAAAGGTCATTCAGTCGTGCCATTCAATCTGATCTATTGACCTGACCTTTAAATTGACATTCATATGCATGCCAGCTGTTGAATTAAGTGATGACTGCTTATTTGCAAATCAACTAATCAATATAATATCAATGACTTCACAGACGCAGATGTCTAATAATGAGAAAAAATAGTGTCAAGCAAGCAATTTTTACTATCACGGTTTTAGTTAAACTAAAGTTTTTCAATCCTTTTGTCCCTGCCACACGGGGGTGGGCCGGATTCACCTCAATCGTCAATACTGCTGTGTGAAGGGGTTTTGGAGCAAAGAAATACAACAAAGCAAGTTCATGCACACAAAACTTGTCTGCTTCCAATTTCCTTTTGCCGTGTATGACATGTTGGTTCTAGACCCTATCAGAACATGAATGTAATTGCACTAGGCTTCTTTTCAGAAATTAATCCATCACCTTTAGAGAGATGATTTAATATGTCTGAAATTCCTAATGAATTAATAATAGCCACCGGGGGCACAAAACCAGCGGTGGCGGCCAATCTTCATTCATAGCGCAAACTGGACGAACATCTTGGACGAGCTGAACAGTGACCGGAATTGAAGTCCCTGTACGCGTTTATAAATAGATCAGTGGGTGGCGAGTGGGATTCCCGTACGGAACCGTGACCGCACTTTATTGCCTTGCTTTAGTCGGTGGCTACATAATTGTGATGCAAAAAATCTCATCCAATAGTTTTAAAGACCGGAGATGAGAAGATAGCTACATTGCAGGTCAACGAATCATTCAACGGTGGTGCATAGGCTACATGTAACGGCCTGGAACATGGTCCGCAGCTATAATTAACGGTGACCCTGCGATTGAACATGAAGTCAAACAAGCCTCGTTCAAAATGGATTACCGTTTGTACCGTTATTTATACAAAAAATAACACTGGAGTTGATTCTTCAACTCAAACGGATTTTGAGTGGAAAAATATTCGATTAATAAACATATTTTACGACTTTAGAAGTATTTGTCAAGTTTTCGTGATCACGTGCTAAACCTATGGGAACGGCAAAAACGACGCAATAGTGCCGGCCCCCCCCTGCCCAAAACAAAAAAAAAAGGAAACACTACAACACAACACACAAACAAAAAACAACCCTCCAAAAAAAGGGGGATCCTTATTCCCCCGAAACCTAAATTCCCAACTAAGATATGTGAGTTGAATTGTCAAAATTTCCCAATTGGTTTGTGTTTCTGGTTGATGACAAAAAAAAAAAAGATCACAACAGGGGAATTTCTATTCAGATTTTTGAAACTACACATATTCACTGAATTCCATCAGGTTTTGAAAAATGCACATAACAACAAAAACGGAGGTATAAACTCCAAAGGGGTTCCACTGGATCGACAATAGCCGAGGTAAATTCTAATCTGAAGAAAACATTTCGCTACAAAAAGAATTTTCTGCACGGGTTGTAAAAAAATGCCAAAATTGGTAAAAATACTGTGGATATGAGTAATTCTGCAAAATGAAAACGTGAACAGTTTTTGTATTGCCCAGTTGACAGCCAAAACAGTGAGTAATATCATGATGTTAACTGATCAATATTAGATTATTAATACTGTATTGTCTGTACCATATTGCTTTTTTTTTGTCTTGCTCATGAGCTTGCTCAAGCAAGACTAAGAAATCTCTATTTCTGTATGTGGTTAAAATATGTATGTGTGTCTTTCGAATGCAGGCAATTGTTGTTGTTGAACTTGTTCAACTGCTGGGTATTCCAGACTCTGCTTGGCTTTACATGTTGCAATGAAATATAACTGAACAAAATGAACCCGGAATAAAAGCCCCTTTGCGAAAATTTGATGCCCCTGATGGCATATTGAAATAGTCGTGCCACATTGGAGGCTGAAACTCCGGAGTTTCAAAACTCTGGATTGTCGATCAGGCTTTTTGGCGGTGTAGGAACGCATTCAAAGTTGTTTAAAACTCGAAATGGGGGAAGCACTAACTACGATAACACTCGGAGTGTTTTGAGAGTGTTGCGCCATGTGGAAGTTTTGTGGGTAGTAAGCGAGGTGACCTTACAAGGTCATCGTTGTTGACAAAATTCCTGCAGTGTTTTGAATATCACATGCGGTATGTTGACTTCCGGTCTACGCTCCGATATGAGAAGTTGGAGGAGAATTGTCACGGGGGAAGATTTCAGAGTTTCAGCCATGGTGTGACCACAATCTGTAGTAAAAGTAAAATAATTGGATTTCATTTTCGGCAGTGACTATATAAAACCGGCTGCGTGTACGTAAAAACACGGGGACGATTATACACGGCAACTTGTTTTTCTGTCAATCAACATGTGTTTGGCTTCCTGATTGGCTCCAGATGTAGGCTTTATAGGCGGAGCCATGCTCAATAAAAAAAATAAAAAAAATAAAAAAAATAAAAAAAATATGTTGCAATATTTCCATTTCAGTATCGCGTACATCTAGCACAAATGACTATTTGAGATGTAGCAAACAAGCACTAGCTGAAACAATGTCAAAACAAATGTGCAATTACAGACTTCGACATCATTGAATGTCGGGGCGACGTGTTCCCGGGTCGCAATATTTGTTTTGTATCATCAATGGCGAGGGACTGTAAATGTAACATCATATATCAATGCGCGTTTCATTAATTTTGTGACTACTCCGACATTGCCGACAATTAGTTCCCGCTTTCAATAACAAAGGAATCCATAAAAATAATGTTTATTTACATCATTGGCTTTGTTATAAGTCTCGTTTGAGTAGTATAGTGTTTTTGTACAGTTTTCACGATAGAAAACCAAATGTTAATGCCAATGTCAGAGTCAATTTAAAATAAATTCCTGTAGGGATCCCTATGAAATCACAACGGCTCACATGCGGCACAGGCAAAATACCAATTTCTTAGACCAAAGAGGGATCGCAGGTGCCCCCGGGAAGTTGCCCTTTTAAAATGTTGCTAGCTGCATACTCTCCAACAACAATACTAAAATAAAAACTAATGGTAGGACTACATTAAACATAATAATTAACAACATTAAAAAATCTAAAATAAGAGTTGACAATAAATGAAAGAAAAATTGATTTAAAATAAAAGAAAATGAAAACCAAGGTAAAGGACGATGCCATTAGAAACAATTAAAAATACGAACAAACATAGATTCAAATAAATAGATAACGAAATAAAACAAGATAATAAAAAACAAACACAAATGAATGATTAAAAAAATAAAAATACTAAATTAAAACACTAATACAACAAAATAAAATAGATGATATTAAAGATAATATAAAAATAAATACAAAAGTAATAAATAAACTTAATATTAAAAACAAAATACTTCCATATGAGTTTAATCATGGCATGATTACTATTAGAGCGTAAAAAACATTTTTAGAGCACCCAAACTTAAGTCCGACCTCTAGCCTTATTCTATCTCTATGATGAACCCATCACATCACGGCTGCGGGTCATCCTGACCAATTCAAATACCGGCTGCCGGGCAGTGACATCATACACGGCAGCCGGACCGGGCAGCTTTTGCCGTGTATGTAGCCTCAACAGTGAGGCTTCACTAATCACCGGCTGCCGGGAAGCTAACAACCGGACCTATCTACACGGCGGGCCGTTTTTGTTAATAGTATTGCCTCATTGTCACCTCCGGGAGTTTCAAACCCTTGGAGGTTTGTGTGCCCGTTGACATGGCTAATAAGGTGATGAGGTTAGTGCAAAATGTACGCATTTACATTGAAATTAGGGTACTATACATACTGTATTCCATTCCATTGGAATCATGACCATGTGCATAAATTTCATGTCTGCAGGCCTCAGCAATTGACAGCTAAATTAGGATTAATCGTAAGAAACATTATTCTCTAACCTGTCATGGCCAATCAGATCAAAGGGTTGGCCCTATCTGTTATAACTATTCGATTAAAGTTGTACTATTGCTTGTTGGGTATGAAGTTATGTTTGTTGCTCTGTCGGGATGATAAAATGGGTAAACCTTGTCTGAACTTAGTCGGCTAACGTTGCGTGTGTCTCTAAGAATTGCGATAGTTGTAACCACCTATCAAAATAGTGATTAAATTGCTCAAATACTAATGATTGAAGTTGCAACGGATCAAAATATTGATCTTTTGTTAGTTTGTATTCTTCTGATTTGTTGTGAGCATATCGGAAACAACATGTTTATGTGTGATTAACTGGCTGAAAGTGTTCAGGAAGAGACCAGTGTAATCATTTATGTCTGATGCATGCAGAGGGGTGTATGAGTCAACCCCACAATGCATCAGTTTGATAAATTTTACCTTAATAAGGTCACGCATGATCCTACAAAATCCTATTAACCTAAAAACCCTGACCTTGACACTGATTTTAGCCAAACAAAGCACTAATATTTAATGTTATTTAGCATAATCAATAAAATTTTAGCTTCTTAAATTTTTAGAAAATTTTATCTCTACGTACGGACAGGGTTTAGTGACAGTATTGTAAGGCACATTGACAAGACATTGTGGGATTGATTCATAAACACCTCTGGTATGTAATGATATAATATATAGCAGATTGCGCTAAAAAATTTAATTTTCAGCTGTTGTACTGGCAGTTTAATGCCTAACGGGATTCATCAGACAATTGAGGAGTTTGGTTTGGGGGTGTTTTGTTTGGTTGATTCGCCGCGAGGAAAATGCGTGTTCGTGCGTGAAGATAAACGCAAGAAAGGTGTTGCGTGAGGGGTGTTAAACGCAGCGTCCAGAGAAGCGCAGAAGAAGAATTTCCCGCCTATTCAGGCAAACCCGACAAAGTGTTCATTTCTTCTTCTTGCAGTGTGTTTTTTCTTATGGCGACATTGTGATATTAGTTGGATTTTGGCTACGAAAAGGGGTAAGTCTATAAGAGAGTGCTGGTGTGATAGAGCAATATGTTCATCCACTTTATTTCCATTACTCCACAGTGATAAAAACAAAAACCCAGTTATTGGAGGAGTTGAGCCAAAGGTCTATAGGGACCAAAACAATCAACCCTTGGGAATACTTAACACGCAAGAAAGACGGGCAATAACTTTCAAGAAACGCACAGAAAAGTGTTAACTTGTAACACTTGTAACACATTCTTGTTAGACTAAAACTCATAGTCAATACTCTTGGTTCACTGTGTTGTATGGCGACTATTTGCATGCTTGTAGTAAGGTCTCTACAAGAACAGGGAACAATTTTTTGGACATTTCCCCCCCAAGGTCATAATTGATATACACCAATGTGATTATGACATATGTGTAGGCCTGAGTGTTGATGTGTTGGCTAGAGAGACCTGAACTCTGCAGTTTTTCAGATAGCAATGCCCTAGTAATTTTACACTCGGTTAGGTAGTGCAATAACATGATTTTGTCACACATGGAGTATGGTACCTCTTAAATTTAGAAAGTTTCTTTGTAGACAACTAAAAAAAATTAGATTTTTTCTATGAATTGCCACTTCATTATGTTATGAACTATTGTAATTGTACATTTGTGGGTCGGTGTTTGCATGTGTGCATGGCTTGTGTGTGTGAATTGGAAATTAATGTTAATGGTAAAAAATGTGGTACATAAAATTAAAAATGTTTCAAATGTGGGTGTAGCCAAGCAAAACAATTAAATGTCCAGGTGGGGGGGGGGGGAGTTCTCACAGTCGGCGGAAGGAGCGGTAGGTACCACTTATAACGTCCCTCATTTTCAGGATCTTTTTCAGTTCCAGGGACCCCCCTTTTCGGACCATTTCCAGAGACCATACTTTCATGTCCAAAGCCACATTTACCAAATTTTCTTCAAAAACCCTCAAAAAGTAGGCTGGGAATGAGGGAGATCGCAGCCTTTTTATTAAATTTTCTGACAACCTAGTTCGGAGACCCCATTTTTGGGCCTCAAATCAGTCCCCCCCCCCCCCCCCCGCGTACAGGTTTATTAAGTAGATAGCGTTGATACGTTTGTCCCCCTGGAGTTTTGGACCTATTCAATTCAGGCGGAGAGGGAAAATGAAAGACTTCAAATGCACATGCCACACCTGATTATCTTGGAGGACAATACGGTCATATAACCCAACTCACCGGCACTAAATACAATTTCATTCATGTATGGAAAAGCACAATAGTGGATTTCAGGCATGGACATTCTCACAAGAACCATGATTAACAGAAGTTCCTGCGCCCCATTGAATTTTCACCTCCGCAAAAATGTACGGGGTCACATATCAGGATGAATCGAGTATAAGAAAGCAAGAAAGCCAAAACTTGAAAAAAAAAGACCAAAAGTTAAAGGAGATCCTGTACTGACAATTAAAATTTTGTAAGTACTTTGGGTTGAAAGGCTCGTGGAACTAACACTGGTGACAGGTGGGAAAGTTTTCCTTTATTAAATCGCTGATCCCGATCTGCTGCATCCCTGAAATGAGGCTAAATGGTTTATGGTATGACAGGGCCACAGTGATCAGCGGCCATTTGTGAAAGCGCTTAGAGGCCAATAGCATAGGCGCTATATAAATTCTTGCGACTATTAAAAATCTCTGCTCTAAATGGATGATTTGGTGGTGAGTTTGTGGGTGACAGGAAGGGGAAGGTCTATGTAACAGCAATTTAGCTTTATAAACATAGACTCAGGGTTTAATAAACTCGACATTCTGACCATATATATCCGGTGAACAGAGGATGTAGTTTTACTTCTACAATTCTTGGAAATTGAAAAATTGGGGAAGCTGTCAAAATGGAAGAAAATTCATTTTTCTTCAAAGTTGTAATAAGTGAGAAAAACAGCAGTTTAAGGAGTTACGTAAATAATTTCTGTTACTAATATCCCTGAAAAGTCCATAAATTCTGACAAAAAAATTAAAAAAATGTAAC
This sequence comes from Ophioderma brevispina, assembly GCA_023653785.1. Taxonomy (NCBI): domain Eukaryota; kingdom Metazoa; phylum Echinodermata; class Ophiuroidea; order Amphilepidida; family Ophiodermatidae; genus Ophioderma; species Ophioderma brevispina. The sequence goes on from JAMKCH010012911.1 coordinate 50,322, forward strand.
ATATTTTAATGTTTAATCCTGATATACATGTTACCTTTTAAGCAATAACATGGGCGAAAATTAGGGTTAAACCTATTAGTTAGTTTGTAGCGTTTTGCTGCCATGGTTGATGCATACTGAAATCAGTGGTTGACAAGGAACAAAGTCAAGATTCCATGGTGTGATGGAGTTGATGGTTGATGGGTGGGGTTAGTAGGTAATTTGTGAATACAGGATCCAATGGGTTAGGTAATGGTTGGTGGAGCCAGTGGTTGATGGAAGTAGTGGCGTCCGCAGGGGATTCAAGTTTGTTGACAGTAGTAGGCCATATGCAACTTTATTTGGAGCAGTTTTAATGTATTTTCGTTGTTGTCTATTTATTTTATTGTATGAGGGAGATTTGAAGTTAAGACAAAAAAGATGATTAGAATGTTTCAATTTATAAGCTCTCAACGTGATCCAAAATCAATATTTTGTTTTAATAAATTAATAATTGGACCAATCAAGTATGATTTGCAACTGTCTTGACTTGCCATTTAGCATATTTGAGCAATTTCTGGGAAGCCCTTTCAATTTTTTTTTTAAATTAATATAAAAAGTGCATTTTACATTTAGTTTTTGGACTAATACTGGGAACAAACTTGCTTTTTTTGTTTGGCTTAACAATGAAAAAATTTCACTGGCTATAGGCTATATCCCAAACATCCTTTTCGGAAAAAGACTACATACCTGACGAAACCGCAAAAAGGTTGTAGCGTTACTTTGCTTGTGAGACATAGGGGCAATTTCCCCCCACCAAACACGGGTCCGCACAGTGATTTTGCAAAAGTGGAAAAAAAATGCAGTTAGGGACGCTTCAGATATGGGAATTGTCACTTATGGGGTTTGTTTCACCTCATTGCACAACGCAACGCCACACCTCTGGAGTAAGACACAGCGTCATTGATGCTCTCGTTTGTGATCAGATTTTTGTCCTCATTTGAAGTATAGCTAGCCTTTTCACTAATACAAAAGTTGCATTGTCCAGACTCGCATTTATGCGTGTGGATTTTTTTAGGATTTCCCAGGCTATGGTTTATTGGGAACGTTTCCTATTCGTCTCCATACGATTGGATAGTCTGTTTCTTCTCGTACTTATACATGTTTGACCGATTTGGTGTGATTGTACAATTCTGCTTTTAAAACGCTCCTCCCGAAAGGCCTATGTAGGACTTGGATTCGTCATTTGATTTTACAGTGCTGTGTACACTTATGGGCCTCAGAAAGCATTCTCCACGTAAGGACAATTTGCTTGGATTCTGCAGGGCTGTTTGATCGGCTCGGTTTCTTTACTGCTTACTGCCCCATCCAAGACAATTATAGTGGGGCGGAATTTAAATTGTAAAAAAATGGTTTCACACGTGAGGGGTAACACCACTGGAAAATGAGAAGAGATAAGGCCTTTAAAAAATGTTTGTTTGTCGTAAGGAGGAAAATAATGGGTCGGTGGATCGTTTTGATTGTGATTTTGATAAATTTCACATTGTTTTACTCTAAAATGAACCACACATGCCACTATTTAAAACTTTTTCACCGACATTGCAAAGATGTGTTTAATACTTGTTGAAGTTTATTTTGAAGTGTTTTTATTGTTTTTCATCTTTGCATTGGTAATTTTGTTTTTTAAATTTAAATGAAATTGGTAGGGGCAGTCAGCAGATTTTTATCCCCCTGGCTTGAAAGCAGAAGGGGGATTTGCAGGAGTGACATGAATGTATGGTATGTGTGGTGTTCCAGTTTTGTAGGTTTGGGGGTTTTTGTATTGTTTTGTTATGTGTGTGGGGGTTCCAGTTTGGGTAGGTTTTGTTGGTCAGGTCTCGAGAGAAAGTTGCTGATTTACACTAGACTTTGGGTTAAGGGGCATAGGGGTTCCTTCATATGTGGGATGAGGTCAGGAGGTCAGGGACCACGGTCCAAGGTATTCTGAGGTCATGGTACTGACATCTTCCAGGGGGATCTCGCAAGTTAACTTGCGATTTTTTTATTCTGTGCCAATTTCCATACAAAATTGACGGTCCGGCAGGTTTTTCCAGTGGTCGGTTTTAGGCAAACAAACAATTTTTTTGTCCTAACTGGCATGAAGATGATATGTGATTGGGTCAGTATATAGTTTTTTAACTGGTTTGTCGTTCAGTATCAAGATTTGTTCTGCACCTCCTCGGTGAACAAACAAACTAGGCTAGTGCCGTAGGGGTAGCAGATGCGAATGATAAAGTTGCAAATTGCAGCAACAAGTGTAGGTGTTCTTATGTTGGTATGACCTGTTAATTTGTCTTGTGTATGGTTGTTTCTGTTTTTCGAAGGTTTCGAGATGGACAGCGAGTGTGTCCACCCTCAGCATGGATAACCATTGTTAGCTTTAGACATTGCAAATTTTGTGTAGACTTCTTTGTCTCACTAAAGTATTATCTCAGGGGGGGTAGGACATGCCACACTAACAGACAACAGCAAATTCAAAACACGGCATAACGTCCGAAGTTTTTGGGGGGGGTTAGTCTGTTTTCAAAAGACTCCTTAACGGGGTAGGAGGGCGCTCTTACGCAATCGAACGGTTACACACCGACTGGGATAAAAGACTAGGGCCTGGTCACGAATATTTAAATCTAAATGACCGTTTGGAACATCAATATTTTGCAGCGGGTAATCTATCTTAACCCGACGGTTTTGAAGCCAATCATTTTTTCTTAATTTCTCATGTATAGAAGAGTCTTTGACAAAAGTTTAAGAGATGATTTTTTAATTGTCACTGGAATGAGACTTGCCATAGCAAGCAAGTAGGCAGAATTCCCCAAATTACCGTTTTGGAAATCCCAACGCCCAAATCGAGCAGATCGTGGGTCCTACCCCATGATTATCTTCAGTATTATGTCAAGTATAGGGTGATCCCAAATGAACCAATATCCGATTTGTTTCATTTTGTTTATAAGAAAACAAGACAAAGACAGTTACCATACATTTTAAATCACGAAGCATTGAGCAGATGAAATAGTAGAGTGAAAAAATTCTGAATAAGAGTCAAATATGAATGTAATGAATTTGATAGTTCCAAAGAGTTGTGAGTGATGAGGATGTGTATGGGAGTGAGATATGGTGTCTGAGTGAAATTGTTGGATATGAAAGAAGTGGTGGACTAGTTGGCGAAGGCAAATGGTGTGTGTTTTCTTGGTAGCATGTGCTGAGAAGGATGATGAGATGTTTTAAGATGGGCTTTTGAGTTGAGGTGGCGTGAATCGAGAAGACATGGAAAGAAGCAGAGGGGAGAGTATGGGGTGGATTGAGGATGGAGATGCATGAGAATGGTGTTGCAAAGGGAAGGGAGGGGTAAAGGAAAGACAAACAAAAAAGGAAAACACACAAACAACAACAACCATAAACAACCCTACCAAAAAAGGGGATCTTATTCCCCCTAAACTAATTCCAAACTAAGATATTGAGTTTGAATTGTAAAAATTTCCCAATTGGTTGTGTTTCTGGTGATGACCAAAAGAATAACACCAGGAATTTCTATTCAGCCCCCCGATTTTTGATGAAACTACACATTCACTCGAATTCCATCAGGTTTGAAACATGCCATAACAAACGAAAAACGGAAGGGATAAAACTCCCACGGGGTTCCACTGGATCGACAATAGCCGATGTAACTTCTAATTCTGAAGAAACATTTCGCTCACAGAAAGAATTTTCTGCCAGTGGTTGTAAAATGCAATTTGCGTAAAATACTGTGATACGAGTAATTCTGCAAATGAACGTAACATTTTTTGTATTGCCAGTTTGCAGCCCAACATGGAGTATAAAATCATGAATGTTAACATGATCAATATTAATTATAATACTGTCTTTCTGTAATAATTGTTTTTTTTTGTCTTGCTCATGAGTCTTGCTCAGAGCAAGACTAAGAAATCTCTTTTCTGTAGGTGTTTTAAAATTATGTATGTGTGTCTAATGCAGCAGGCAATTTTTGTTGTTGTTGAACTTGTTCAACTGCTGGGTATTCCAGACTCTGCTGGCTTTAACATGTTGCAATAGAAAATAACGAACAATGACCCGTAATAATGCCCTTTTGAAATTTGATGCCCCGGGCATATTTACAATAGTCAGTGGTAACCACATTGAGGCTGAAACTCCGGAGTTTTCAAACTCTGGAGTGTCGATTATGCTTTTGGCGGTGTAGACTCATTCAAAATTGTTAACTCAAAATTGGGGGTGAAGCACTAACCTGATAAAACACTCCGGAGTTTTTTGGAGTGTTGGCGCCATGTGACATTTGTGGGATAGTAAGCGAAGGTGACCTTACAAGGTCATCGTTGTTGACAATTCCTGCAGGTGTTTGAATATCACATGCAGTAATGTTGACTTCCGGTCTAAACTCCGATATGGGAAGTGGAGGAGAATTGTCAGGGGGAAGATTTCGGTTTCAGCCATTGTGTGGACACAATCTTTAGTAAAGTAAAATAAATTGGATTTCATTTTCCCTCCGGAGTTTCAAACCCTTGGAGTTTTGTGACAGTGTGAACATGGCTACTAAAGGTAGATGATTTAGTGCAAAATGTACCATTTTAAATTGAAATTTAGGGCTACTATCACATTAAATTATTCCATCTCATTTGAATCATGAAACATGGCGCCGCCTACATTTCATGTCTTGCAGGCTCAGCAATTGACAGCAAAACTTTAGTATGAGGTTTACATGTAAGAAAAACATTATTCTCTACCTGTCATGCCAATCAGATAAAGTGTTGGCCCTATCTGTTTATAACGCTGCGATTAAGTTGTACTATTTGCTTTGTTGGGTCTGAAGTTATGTTTGTGCTCTGTCGGGATGATAAAATGGTTAAACCTTGCTTGAACTCCGTCGGCTAACTTTGAGTGTGTCTCTAAGAATTGCGATAGTTGTAACCACCTATCAAATAAGTGATTAAATTGCTCCAATTACTATGATTGATTGCAAGGATCAAAATCATTGATCATCTTTTGTTAGTTTGTATTCTAACTGATTTGTTTGTGAGCATAGTCGGAACAACATTTTTTATTTGTTTAGTTTACTTACCTTGGCTGAAAGTGTTCAGGAGAGCATGTTAATCATGTTAATGTATTATGCATGCAGAGGGTGTATTGATTCCACCCACATGCATCATTTGATAAATTTTACCTTAATAAGGTACGCATGATCCTACAAACAATCCTATAACACATAAAACCCTGACCTTACAACCTGATTTTGTTCCAAAAGCACTAATATTAATGTTATTTTAAGCATAAATCCCCCAAAAAAAAAATAAAATGTCTTGAGCTTCTTAATTTTAGAAACTTTTTATCTCTAAGTACTGACTGTTGTTTAGTACAGTATGGTATAGAGGCACTTGCAATGCATTGTGGGATTGATTCAAAAACACCCTCTGGTAGGTATATATATATATATTAGATAATAAATCTACACATGGTATATTAGGGAGACAATTGAATAATTCATTAGCTTATATGGCTCTTATAGTTTATTTCAATTATTAATATTCATTCCTTTGTTATTCTAGTGGATTACCCTTCATTTGCATAAATTAATATCATCTCTTTGGACAGAATAACCTCATTCTAAAGGAAACTTTAGGAGACAGTAAAGGTCTATCGCTAGCCATAAAGGCCATACGTATTGCTGCAACGCGTGCGAGAAAGTGGCAACGCTTGCGACATTTTCGGCAACAGGGGGTTGCGACTCGGACCATCAAAATCATGAATTCTGTGACGTATTTCAAAAATCACCACAACGCGTTGCTATATACTTTGCAAAAGCGTTGCAAACCTTCACGACGCGTTGCGAGCTTCACAACGCGATGAGAGCTTCACAACACGTTGCTAGGTCCACAAGCCATATGGTCATAACGTTTTGCCGCAGCGTTGTGAAAATCCACCACGCGTGCGACTTTCAGCAACGCGTTGCGACATTTCCGGCAACGCGTTGCGGTGTCGGCCAATCAAAATCATGAATTTCTGTGACGTCTTTCAAAATATGAATCTCACAACGCGTTTGCGACCTTCACACAACGCGTTGCAATAAATCCTTCACAACGCTTTGCGGCAATCCGTTATGACCGTTATGCATTCCCAACGCATTGTAAGTTACAACGTGTTGTTAAGCTCGCAAAACGCGTTGTGAGGGTCATAACGTATTGCCACAACGCGTTGGGAACAATTTTTTTTGAAATACGTCACAGAAATGCATGATTTGATGGCCGACGCCACGCACGCGTTGCCAAAATGTCGCAACGCGTTGCTACTTTCTCACAACGCGTTGCGGGCAATACGTTATGACCTTAATGGCGTGTGAACGCTTCGCAACGCGTTGTGAATGTTTGCAGCGCGTTGTGAAGTCGCAACGCGTTGTGAAGGCTTTGCAACACGGCGTTGTGAGTTTCCCACAACGCGTTCTAGATATTCTTTGCACCGTTGTGGTCTAATTTTTTGAAATACGTCACAGCAATTCGTCATTCTAAGGGCCGACGCCGCAACGTGTTGCTACTTTCTCGCACGCGTTGCCGCTGCAATTTCGCACGCGTTGCGGCAATACGTTTGGCCTTTATGGCTGCCATAAATGTCTCCCTAAACGTATGCATTAGTACATAACAAGATCGTGTCTCCCTAAGGTGCGATATAGGGTTATATACCTCAAATACTGTACATATTTGTACCATTTTGGTAAAAGAGTGTAACCAAAGTTTGACTAGAGCTGTAAGATGGTCCTTATTGCATCCAGTGCTCATGTGCAGGGTGAGTTATGGGAGTGGTGGTTGGGATGGGGTGGGGGAGGAGGTCCATGCTATCAATAGAAGGTAATTGTTCAGATGTGCACTTAAACTCAACATTAACATTAAAGGTGTAATGAAGAATATTCAGTCATCCATATTTTCTGTGATCTGTATTGATTGTCGTATGAAGTTAGACACCAATATATAACCTACCTTTATTTGGCTACAGAAATAATGAAACAAAGGTGATTTGTATATGCTTACATTCATAGAAACATTTAACTGAATTTCTTATGCTCCTATAAGAAATTAGAAATTGCAAGAGTTTTATACCAAAGAAACAGTTCCAGCTTAATCCCTTTCAGATGGGATATTTTGATAGAAAGCTTACCATCATACAACCAGGTCAAAAATCAGATTTTCACATTTTTTAGGAGCACTGTCATATTAAAAGCTCTTGGGGTGCAATCTTAACATACAAAATACCATTGCTGCTTTTATTTAAAAATTCCTTTGTGTACGAATTTTTTGCAAGTTTTAACAATGATTGACATATGGCTGTTTTTGTGGAGCTTGTGGCTTTCACAACTCAACATGGAAATCCAATATTAAAAACTCCAAAATGTATTTCATGCATAGATGAATTGTACTTTTTAAAGATTTCTGTGAAATAGTAATTCACATAATTAAAACATAATGAAAATTGCAAACAAAATTATATGGAAAAATACTGGTTTAAACTAACCCCAATGGCCCTTCATGACTTCCAGTGGCAACATAAAATCTAATAGCCAACTTAGATTAACATTAATTTTTTTGTTTCCATCACCCCACAACGGTCGTCCTTTTTATCGGATCTGAAGGGGACAGAAATGGCCACATTTACAATTCAGATGTTGCATGAGCCTTCAGCCGGTTAAGGAACAAAAATATGCCACTTGAGTATTCTCAACTCTTTGGAAATTCCAATTCGTCGCCACCTTAAGCCTTTCACAATGTGCATGTTTTTTTGCTTCCTTAACTCCCCAGTTCGTTTATATTGACAACGGGACAAGGCAATTTTTATAATCTGATTCATATCTTTTTTGTAGCAGTCCTTGAGACGAATTTATCATTTTTTCTCCTTTTTCCTCCCCCGTGGCCAGACTATATCGTGTCCCGTCCATTTGATAATAAAGTCTCCGAGATAGACTTCATTTGCAGGACCCGTTATGCGGTAACTATTGTCAGGTAGCCATGGTCCTTGAAAAAATACTTCAATAGAAGAAAAGGATATAAGCCAGAGAATAACATATCTGGAGGCTTCTTTATTGAACGAGGACACAATAGGGGCTAGGCATCTCTCTCATCTCTCGCTCCTCTCTCTCCCTCTTCGTCATCTCGTCTCTCTTCTCTCCTCTCTCCCTCTCTCTCCCTCTCCTCTTTGATAATTTCCTATCTTCCATGGTTCCCCACACCACACAACACTGATTACTGTAGCAACGATGGCTACATTTAAGCCCTTCGTTGATTCAATCGAGCAGTGATTCAGTCAACTCAAGTTCAGCGAGTGTGACGACTTGAATGGATGGCCCAACTATGAAAAAAGTTGTGAACGTCTACCGGGGTATTACTCATCATGTTGTGATATTGTTCTGTGAGTGTAACCAGTTGAATATTATGATAACCGAAGAAACGTTTCTGTGACATCGTGCAGGAAGAGGCTGTGCAAGTGTGGGCTGCATTGGTTGTACTCTGTAGTGTACCTTATTTGAAATAAAAAGGGTGGTCATCCCTACACACGCGGAGCCAAAATATCAACCATTTTACATGGTCACCTTCATTTGACATTAGTCGTGGTTGAAAAATCAACCATAAGCAACCACATTACGGGGTATTTGATTTTCCAGCATGTATATTGAAAAAAACAATGATCCTTAATGGGTCAATTTAAACAGGACTCTAACTATAGTCATTCTTGACCAACGAGATGGTTGAAATCAAACTATGTTAGGGGGTTATTCTTGTCAAGATTTTTTTGCATCACGATAACAAAGACCCTTAGGCAGGAAGACACGTAGGTATCACTTTGTCCACGGTTGTCTGTTGTTGTTGTGTTGTCTGTTTGTCATCAAAAAGAGTAAAACATTTGACTATAAATCTGCATACTAGATGGATTTAAACCAACCTTGATACATAGATGCAACATGGGATCCCTTTTTCATTTTGTGATGAGATCAAAGGTCACATGCAAGGTCAAAGAGCATGTGAGGTCTCAAGTTGTAAGGTAGGCTGAAAGTGTGCCTCTAAGATCCGCATATTCAATGGATTTAAGCCAATTTGAGTCATAAGATAAAAATTGGGAATCACTCATTTGCTGAGGTCAAAGGTTCACATACAAAGTCAAAGGTCATGTGAGGTCAAGTGTAAGATAGGGTGAAAATGTTTAAACTTGACCCTCAATTGAAAAGTTGAAGTTGAAACCAAGTATGATCAAGTGCAACCGTGATGGCAGGCGACACATGCTGGTCCAAGGACCAATGTATTTTTTACCAAAAGGGTTATTTTCAACATGCTATGACCCCAACATAAAGTCATTTACCTTAGAAAGTTTATTTTAACTGGCAATTTGGTGTCAAATTTTATTTGTGACCAAACCAAATTCGGATTTGCTGATGTGGCCTTAAATGCATAGATCAAGTCCACAATTGACTGCCACAGATTGTTAGTGCTTGTATTTCCTTGAGCAAATGTGAATTACCACAAATGTCAAGTTTGCACAGCTTACCAAACTTCTCAGATTATTGGAGATTAGATGTTGAAAGAGTACATCAAAGAGTGAAAATAGGGACTTTCATGTAAGTGAATGAAAGGTCGTAAGTGCAAAAAGCGCCATTTGACAGAAATTCCATCAAAAACATACTCATATGGTCAAGTCTTTGGTCAGTAGCCTGGGACTGTGTAGCCTGAAGAACCCTTTCCCAAGAGCCACGAATCAAGGAAAGAATAAATACGTCATCATATTACATGGCAGACACATATATTAATGGAAGCTATTACACGTACCAACCTGTTTCCACTCACATAACTATCTCTTTCATAACATTGCCCTGCCTAAACGACCAAGTTGTATTTAGCTGTAATTGCTGCATATGGCAATCAATTACACGCAAGCTCGTGGGAGATTTACCCCCTGTCAAACCTGCCTTACAAGTGGCTTAGCAGGTAGCTTTCAACTCTTAGAGCTCAAAATAAAACCTGTTTCTGATCCAAATTTTCAACACTTGTGAAGCTGGTGCGTGCATTTCCTTGACATGGATTTGTTATTGAGATTGGAATTAACCCTGCATCTAGCGGCATTGTATTTACCGTTTTGAGCTGCATTCACCCTAGATAAAGGGGCTCACGACAGACATCAAGCACACTTAACTGTCTGAGCTAAAAAAAAAAAGGCGGGCAACAAAAAAAGGCATGCTGTTGTGAGAAGATGGGAAGGTGCAAGACAGGTTGGGTGTGGTTGGGGTATTTCAAAAAATATGGTCTTTAAGATCTCCCCTCTGTACTGTCCCTTTCATTCCGTCCTGGAGTGTTCCTTCCTTCCCCATCCTGTCCCTCCTTCTTCCCCTCCGCCCGGACCGGGCGGCAGCGCAGCGGGCCAGCGCCCGCGCCCGGCCAGGCGCCTCGGTAGCCAAAGGGGCCGCGGCAGGCATAGCCCGCGCCGGTCCCGCGCCCCGACCGGAACCCACGGGCACGGCCCGGTGTCCCCGGGCCGGCCCTGGGACCGGGCCGGCCGAGCACACGGTCCCGGGGGCGAAAGAGGCATCGGAAGCTGCCGGCCGCGGGCCCGACGAGGGACTGCACACCCGAAAGCGCCAACCGTAGCGCCATCCATGCCCAAACAGGCCGCCAAAAGCCGGACGCCCAACTCTCCGGCCGCCTGGAAAGGTGCCGGAGTCCCGGCCAGACAGGCGTGCTCCGTCCTTACACTCCATCTCATTCCCTTTCTCCTCTCTCATTCCAATTGTCCGACACGACAAGCACGCCCTGCCTCCCGTGGCATGAAGGAACAGCATCTGCAAGTCCGGCCTCTTTCATACCCCTGCCTTCCATTTCTATACCCTTCCATTCCCTACCTACCTCCATCCTTCTCCTTCCATCTCCATCCATTCCCTTGCTTCCATTACCTCTGGCTCCAGCCATCATTCCACTCCTCGCCACTCACTCTTGACTCCCTTCTTCTCCTCTTTCCATCTCTCCCTTTTCCCTCTCTCCACTCTCATTTCACCGCTTTTTCCTTTCTCATTCTTTTCTTTTCTCTCTCTCCTCTCTACTTACTCATCTCCAAGGTCAGCGTTATAGTACACTGGCTTTGGAATGAGCAACTCACACTGCCAGAAAACACAGGCCACTGAAGCTCAGTACCTTGTACTGACAGCAAAGCTTGGTATGTAAATGATGATGTGTCAGGAGAGAAACAAATGGTAGAGCAGAGATTGTGCAAGGATTGATAGATGATGCTTGGAGGGTTGTATTAGCTGGTCAACCCTGTTCCATACACCTGGATAACCGTTAGTATGGGGAATATGAACATTGGCAATGCTTTTTGTACATTTGGGAGTGAAATCCATAAGTTGATTCCATTACTTTTGGTAAAATGGAAACATAGTAGACTAAATTGGTGATAGAGGCGGAAGGGGCAAGACAAAAAAGGGTTAGGTGTTTTTTAGGAAAAAAAAAATTTCCTTTTAAGATTCTACCCTATAACTTTCCACTTTACACCTTAACATCTTTCGTTTCAGTAACCGGTTACCCATAATTCCCTTCCGGAGGAAAGACAGCCAGAAAAGGGAGGAAGAGAAGAGGAAAGAGAAAGGCGAAGGACAAAGGCAGGAAAGAGAGAAAGGGGAAGAAGAGAAGGGAAAAAGAAAGAGAAGGGAAAGTACGACGAAAGGAAAAAAAAGGAAAAAGGGAAAAGGGAAGGAAAGGGAAAGGGAAGGAAGAGGAAAAAATGGGAAAGGGGAGAAAAGAGTTGAAGAGGAGAGAAGAGAAGGAGAGAGGGAAAGAAAGAGGGAAGAAAAACAAGAAAGAAAAAAAAGAGAGAAAAGACAAGAAAAAACAAGAGACAGAAAAAAAGGAGAGGAAGAAAAAAGAGAACCAGGAAGAAGGGAACAGGGAAGGGGAAGGCACGAACAGAGCGAAGGACAGGATAAGAAAGAGAAGGAAAGGGAAGAAGAAAGAACGGAAGGGAAGAAAAGAAAGGAAATAAAATGGAATAACCCTGGCAGAAAGTCACGAACGATGGCCAGTAAGGCACTCGGTAATGGAAAAAGGGACTCAATGATCGCAAATGACCTTCCCTACAAGACATCCATCCGTCCTGACTTCAATCCATTCAATCCATCATGTTCCAATAACTCCTTGAGGCCATACACTACTTAACGATAGAACGTGCACATCCTAGCGCAGTCCGTCAGTCTCCTATATGGCACATATCTCCCTGTTTACCTCTCTCCCTCTCAATTGGGAACCCTCTATTTTCCTTTCTCATCTTTTCTTTTCTCTCTTCCTCTCTACTTACTCATCTCCAAGGGTCCAGCCTTATAGTACACTGCCTTTGACTGAGCACTCACCATTGCCCCTAGGAAACACAGGCCACTGAAGCTCAGTACCTTGTACTGACAGCAGCTTGGTATGTAAATTGATTATGTGTCAGGAGAGAAACAAATGGTAGAGCAGAGATTGGCAAGGATTGATAGATGATGCTTGGCGTGTTGTATTAGCTGGTCAACCCTGTTCCATTACACATGGATAACCTTGTTTAGTATGGGGAATGCACTGGCAATGCTTTGTAACATTTGGGAGTGAATTCCATTTACGTTGTTCCATTACTTAGTTAAAAGGAACATATTAGACTAAATTTGGGGGTAAAATGATCCTTTTTTTTGAAATAGTTGTTGTTGAACAAAATATTGTCAGTAAATTGTGTTTTTTTTTGAGTGTGTGGGAAATAAACACCGTGCATTCCTTCCAAAGAGGAAAATAACATTACAGACTGCAATGCATATGTGTTTGCAGCAATTTGTCATACATGGCAATTGTTGTTGTATCTAACAGTAGTAGAAATTAGCTCCATTTTGAATTTAAATGCTATAAAGCGTAGGTCTGCTATGATTAACAAATGAGTACTCTTCAGCTGAAAAATTATTAACGCAAATCTTGAATTACAAAACCCAAACCAGGGATTCAAATAGTGTATTCAAAATTAAGATAACGTGGCACGAGGAGATTTTCTGAGGATACATTTGTACTTGATAGGTTGTAGTCCTTAGTTACGGGAAAGCAAAGCTTTTTGCAAAGATTTACAATTTTTGTCTTTCTTTATTTCTCTTATAATCTTCTGTAACTATCCTGGGAACAGATTTGACCATGAAGATGACACAGATGGAATTTGACAGTGTAGATACGGTGTCTTTACTTTGAAGTCAATAAAATTTAATGCCACTATCTGGTGGCATTGTTTTATGTTATTACCTGGCATACCTGTTGTGGTTAAAAAGAGGGTGCGATTTGGCAGATAATATTTGCATTATTCAATTTTTTAGGGCGTACATCTCCCCCTTATGATAACGACATATACTTGAACATCTTATGCTTGCACAGAGGTTTGCTAGACTTGCTCTGCGCTTGGAAAGAAAAATATCAATAGCTTCCCACAATGCATTGCTTCAGTGGAAATTTTGTTCAGGGTAGTCATGTGAATCGTTAGAACCGAAACATTCTTAAAATGCAAGTTTGTGATCAGTACTGTTAATTTAACCATGTTCATCTCTAACGATTCACATCAGTACCTGTACAAAAACCTCCATTAGAAGCATTGCATTGTGGGAAGCTACTGATATCTTCTCTTCCGCTTGGCTGTCCCAGTTGGTGGAGACAATTTTGAGGAATCTTTTTGACAAAGACTAGTATGACACAACCATGGACGGATGCGTATACCATGGGAAACGCTTTTCAATAGGGGAAGAATTGTGCCGCTTGGACGATGTTACAACAAAATTAGGCTTTATTCCAAATTGAAAAGCGTTTTCCAGGAAACGCTACCATAACATCCCCAAAACTGAGGAAAATCTACTTGAGTGGTAGTATGACGTGATGTGACCTTGATGTCCACTGTTGGACATTCAGGACACCCTCTGTGTTTTCTGGCAGGCAAAATATTATAGAAGTTTCTATGACAGACCACATAAAATCTGGTCATAAAGTACTTTGCAGACCTTTCCTGATATAAATTATTTCCAAATATGCAGCTGGTAGCATTAGCAAAGAGTTGTAAGATGTTGGTATATTCTAATTTGACAACAAAAAGTTCAGCCAAACAATGAATTTCACCATCTATCTACACTGTTAAAAATTAAGTGTTTAGGTTTTTGTAACAGTTATTACACACTAGACGCGTTTAACGAAAACAAACAAAATGTGGGATTTTCTGGGACCCACTGCTCCTAGAAATCACTAAAAAAGGCATTGAAATCACGCTGTTTTTTCCATTTTTAAATCAGAGCAATGTGAATTTCTAACGTTAACGCCTTAACGACGTTTAAAACAATATTATCCTAAGTGTTAGATACTAAAAATAAACATGTTTTGTGGTTATTTTGAACACTATAGTGTTAAGTTTCTAAATGCCTTGGTGTTATGGGGTTTAACTTCTAAAACACTTGGTTTGTTCTTCTCCTAAACAGGTGGCAAATGGATAGTGTTTTAAAAGCGTTTAGGCGTTTATGTTAAAAAAGGTCCATTCTCTGGATTTAAAATGGGAAAAACGATGATGAATTTCAATGCTTTTAGCGATTTATAGGGAGCAGTGGTCTACGAAAAAATAACCCACCTTTTGGACCAAAAAGTTGGATTTTTTATTTTTTGTTCGTTTTAAACGGTCTGGTGTTTTGAGAACAATGTGCCAAAAAACCTAAAACCACTTACTGCGGACAAGCTGTACAGTATTCTGGTTTTCCATAAATTGCTTCCTAATATTAGATATATAAGAGATTGTAAGTTATTAACCAGTCATTGTGAAATTATGAAAGCTGATGTGGGATTCCCTTTCTTTATTGGTATTACCATATTAAAGTCCAGATTAAAATGACTGAAATAGTACGAACCGCGCCATAACTTGTTCAACCAGGTTGAAATAAGGGGATGGGATGAATGAAATGCGTGATGCATGAAAGTTCCTGGAATTTTAAGTGGGGGAGATGTGAGCTGTAGTGTTTCACAACTATATGCACTATACCCAAACCCTTTAAATACCGGCTAAGATTAAAATCAGTTTCCAGCAGGTGTGAGTCACCTTTTTGGGGCGATCATTGCTCTCCGTGAAATTGAATTTGGTTTGCACAGGACTCCAGTTGATTTAAAAGGAATTTGAGAAACCATTATACAGCTACTTTTCTCTTTTTTTGCACCAAAAGCTACTGCAAAATGGATTTTTCACATCAAACCTGTTAAAAACCTGTAGCTAGATAAAAATCAAATACCAGTGCTTGAGAGCAGATGTGACTCACCGTTTTTCTTCTTCTTTCGCACTAAGTTTGCCCGAAATTGACTGCAGTTTGTACAGGTTACCTGCTGATATTGAAGCTTATTGAGGAAAATCACATTCATACATGCTGCGCCAGCTTTTTAGCTTTGTACGAGAATCTGCTGGAAAATGGATTTTTTGTCAACCCAATTTGATGTTTTCAAAACGTTGCGATCTGGAAAAGGCAGGTGTAGCCACTTGTTCTATGAGATGAATATTTCTCATAGGGCCAAGCAAAAACTATGTTTTGTTGCTTATTAAAGCCTTTTATTTATTTTCTTTATGCCTTTCCATAATCAATTATTCCCTATATGATGGTCGAAACAGATACAGCTATTATATTATTATAATAAGTGCCCCAAATGAACTAAGTGTACAACATTGTTTGTAATAACGTCCTGAAACATTGCATTTGAAAAAGGGGTTGTTAGAGGTAAATTTGACATCAGATTTTTGGGAAGAAGCCTTTGTTAGACAATGTAATAATTGTACTGAATATTCTTGCATTTGTAGTTATGTTATGCAATGAAATTCTGAATTTGTGATAGATTTAACACACTTTGTAGCATTTGCAGTATTGAAAAGGTATTTAATGTTTATTTTCAATTGAAATGTAGTGGACCAATTAAAAACAAATAATGAACTGATTTTAGAAAACACCACCCCCTTCCAGTTTCATTATGAGCTGATTTAGTAACTATTTATGGACTTAACATTATTTCCCTTCTGTTTTTAATTTATATTGACATGCACTTTAAAATGATTTAAGAATCAAGTGGTTTACATATACAGAGATGTCAGATTTCAGATTTTTTCTGAATTCAGATATATTTTACTCCCAAATTCCTGCAATTTTATTTATTTTCAGCCTGTTTAGTTAATTTTTACCCAATTTTATGCACTTTTTCAGACTTTTTTAAATATTACTCACTGACATCTTTGACTATAGTGTAAGCAAGAGTGTTATTTCTTTAACCAGAAATTCTGGCTTTAAAAATATTGATGGTTTCGTTTTATTAGTTTCACAGAACATGCAGTATCCATTTTAAATTATTTTAGTCCATTTAGTATAAATTGGTAGATGACCTATAGTCACTGGCTATGATTTGAGCTGGGAAGCAGGAGCCTGTGTCCATCCTACAGTATACATGCTTGAGGCCATTGTAATTTAAATAATCTCTCATCTCGTCTTTGCTGACCATCCTGAGATCTGAGGTTTTGACCTAATTCTGCTCACAATGCACGTACAAAGCTGACAGTTATAAACAAGATTGCAGCCTTGTTTTTCAGCTCTCTGAATTTGATTAAAAAATAAACCTGGGCTCATCTACATGTTGTTTGGGCTGTTTGTCGCCTAGTAATGACCATGTGAACTACATTTTACTGGCAAGCAGTTCACTGCGGTTAGATTATTAACTTTTGCATGGGGGGAGGGAGGCATTTAGAGGGTAGGTGGTAGTTCATGTTCGGGAACGGTGGTAGTTGATGTCCAGGCATAATGTCCAATGTCAGATTTTCAAGAATCTAGTGTGAACACACTCTACTCTTGCCTTTCAATCAGGATTAACTAATCATTAACCATGATTAGTTAACCATGATTAGTTAATCAGGATTAACTGTCATTGACTGATATTAACCCTAACAGGCACCGAGCTCCTGAAGGGAAAGCGTCCGTCCGGCAGTAATCAGCAAACCCTTTGTATCACTAGAGGTCTGACCAGCAGTAATCGGTATGTGTGCTGTTTATTGCCGGTGTGACATTTACTCTCTAGCAAGAATTTTGAAAAAAAACATTAATGCCAGACAGGCATTTAGCAGCAATGGGTCTCCCAAGTGGTAAATATCCATGCGGCAGTTAGCAGCAATCCATTTTCTGAGGGGTAAATATCCGAATGGCAGTAAGCAGCAGTCTAAAATATTCAATCTCTCAGGTAGAGTAAATGTCAGACCAGCAATTATCACCAACAGGTCTCTCAAGGGGAAAACATCCAATTGGCATTTAGCAGCAACATTAAACCCTTAAGATCACTAGACATCCGACCAGCAGTAACTGGCAATGAAAAGATAGCAATTGCTGATAATTGCGGGTTGGACGGCAGGTTAGGGTTAATTTGTCATTTTCTGGGCTTCTTTTTGCTGAAAGGTGAATGCACCATCTCAATAGGACTAACACTGCTATAGAGCATAGAACAACGAAAGTCAAGGAAGGTGAATGTTAAAATTGAGCTTGATCACATCATTTGCCATGGTTTGTGGGGAAAGAATTTTGTATTGTGCAACCACCCTATGAATTTGGCAGCCACAACAGAATAAACTGCATGTTAAAGGATGTGGTGGCAGAATACTGAATTCATCCTGTTGTGTGAAATTGGTTTGAATAACCTTCAGCAGATGTTATCTCCAAGAGGACAGAAATGGAACTTTATTTCATTAATTTTCACAGAAAATAAGACCAATTTTTATGCCAGAGACCACGATTTGAATGTGTCCTGTCCAGTTCTCAACCTCACCAGTCACTCCATCAAGATAGATATAGGAGAATCCCATTTGCCAACGATTTGGAGCACACTCTTGGTTTTAAAAAAAATGGGCAAAAATGTAGTTCATGTTAACAATAATTTCTTTGTACTTCAGTTCATGCACCATTGTAATACATGCAAATGCTGCTCCTATTAAAATGGTAAATTGAATCAAAATGTTATGACAAATCTCAAATAATTTTGGCTTCTGAAAGAATGAGGTCAATTTTCTGGCAAATCTAAGAAGTTTTGAAAAAAATGTATATGAACTTAATTTCACACTAAAAAAAGTTCCTTCTTATACAAAGTAACCAAAATCTAACATTATGTAACCTGTATCTATATAGGCGTTTGTACTGATTAGCTTCTGGAAATAATTTCCACAAATTTACCATAGATTAAAAAAAAAAAGTTAAATGAATGAAGACTTATATCAACAAGATAGTGCAAAAATTTTCCACAAAGCCATCCGAACACCTAGGTACCCAGTTAGGTAAACCTACTTTTTGTGGAGTATCCATATTACCCCTAGATATGAAAGTATGTCACGGAGGTAAGCGTTTCCCATTTCAGAAAATGATTCACTCTGCCAAATTGGATAAGGAGGCTTAAAGTGGCAAATATATAATATATTGCATTGGAATTTTATATTGAAGCATTGCTCTTGGTGTCATACGCTTCGCTGCAGCTCCGATTCATGATTCGTAACTAGGCCACAACTGTCTTACCCCATAGATATTTGGTTATTTATATTTTTGAAACAACTCGAGTGGAACCCTATTTTTTGGGAACATTTCAAATACTTATATGTCATGGTAGCAACCTGGATATAAACTAGGAAATATTGTGGCATGGTTTGTGAATGACATGCCTAGAAAGTTTTGACAATTGGGAACTTCTTTTCTTCAATAGGTATTCCAACCAATTCTGATGTAGGTTATCACTGTTGAGTGTATTCTATTACCCACATCATTCAGGATTTTCAGGAAGTGGGACTGCTCCTATGTTACATCTGACAATCTACAAAGCTACACACAATCCATCTATACCATCATAGGCAGTTTACATGTTTTATAATTTGCATTTTGTTCAAAACAAGTGACACTGAATTTGATTCTTATATTCACTTTAATGGCACAGTTACTTATAACCTCGTCCCCAGAACCTAAGATTTCACCAGAAGTGGTCAATATTTTGGTGTCGGAAGAAAGTTACTAATTTTCTCATTTACTCTGTGAAACCCTAGAGCTAAAAGATGATTGGTCTGGAAGTTACGAGCAAAAATGTCTCATTTTGGTCAACCAATATTAATTTTACACAGCACTCTATGGGGCTTACAAAATACAATTTTGGGCTCTCAGTCTCACATCAAAATGGATTGAAAGAGCAGCACCAAACTTTACAGATGGGGTTTTGAGGTGAAAGTTCATCCAATCAAGATGAAAACTTGGTATAATTAAATCAGGCCACCCCCTTTAAGAAAACTGGTGGACAACGCAGACATTCATGTCACTATAGTGATTAAAGGAGGATGACCTGATTTAAATAAATAAAGTTTTCATCTTAATAGAATGCCTTCACCCCAAAGCCCCATCTTGATGCGAGAGCTAAAAACGTAATTTTGTAATCCCTGTGAGTACTTTGTAAAATTCTTATTGGTCCACTGAAATGTGGCATATTTTCGTTCATAGCATCCAAACCAAACATCCTTTAGCCCTAAGATTTTACAGGGTAAATGAGAAAAATATTAGCTTTCTTCAGATACCAAAATGTTGACCACTTCTGGTAAATCGGGGCTGCTGGGATGAGGCTATTAGCATTCGGACTGTGGCCATGTGCAAGACGCCTGGCAGTCAGTACTTACAGAAAATGATTTAATGACATGAGTAGGAAGTATTTCATGCATTGTATGTATTTCAGAAGATACAATAAATGGTTATGTCTGTATTGTGACTTGGGTGTTTGCCAATTCATTTAGTGAAGCCAACCAGAAGATTTTTTTCCCTTTATCCACACTGTAATTTCATCATATACTGTACTGACCCTAGTATATAGTCCCACCTGTTTTTAACCTGAATTTAGCTTGAATTTGGGGGTGGGATTATAATGGGATCTCCACCCTAACATGAAACACATGAGCATCAACTTTTCATCCTTTCAGATCTTAACTTATTCCAGATATTTTCATGTGTCAAATCAGGTGTGTGGTCAACCAGAGAAGATGTGAGGAAGAGGTGTAGCAACAGGATCAACAAAGACCTGTAAATGAACTGAAGCATGAACTTAATTAATTTTGTAAAGAAAATCACTTCACTAAAAGTTACTACCAAAACAGTAATGATTGTAACAAAAATTGCATGTAATCTATTGCCTTCCAGCAAAAAACTTATGGTGGGATTTATAATAGGATTTTCTACTAATCTAAAGATTCTTTCAAAACTGGGGGTGGGATTATAATTGAGCATGGGACTATACTCGGGTCAGTACGGTATATGCAAGGTTATCCCTAAAATGGCCTGAGTGTACGAACAGTAATCAGGTCAAATACACGTAATGCAAGTCCCCAAAGTTCATCGGTAATAATGTAAACTTTTGTGGCAATCAATTTTTGCACACAATAAAATAACCTCTTTCCGCAGACTATGAATGTTCATAATTTTATTTATATAGTTTCATGTAAGGTGCTCATAAAAACATTGATTTATAACAATTTTTGCAAATTCGAAGTCTATTGCAAGATTGGCACAAATAAATGTACGCACAAAATAAGATGTTTAATAGTAAATTGGATGGTGTTCACAATGACTCTTTAATCAAAAAATGATCTCGGTGTTATCTTCAGTAGATCAGACAACCATACATCTAGGGCACTCACTAAATGTGATCAGCATTGGAAAACCATCTGTAGAGCAAAAGGGGAAAAACACTGGATTTCTGTTTTAGTATTAGCTTTCCCAGGTCATTTTAAAAATGTATTTCCTTTTTCTTTTCCCTTTTGTGTTAAGTTTCAAGGATTATTTTAGAATTTTTGACATGTTGTACCTCGAGAGAGCATGGGAGTACGAAGGGGTTGTTGTAAATCTTCATCTGGCATTGGCACTAGGATAAAGCAGTGACCTTTTAACAAATGCTAATCAGGCTTAACAAACACTAATCTGGATTAAATGAAGATGTTGAAATTAAATGAGTTTGATATACATGAGCTTAGCCATAAAGGGTGTAACAAGACAATTTTATTATTTATTTTGAGGGAGTAAATTTATACAAATCTGAAAAAACACCATTTCCTTGGATCACTAATGCTAAAAAAAATTGTAAAATTCACAGAAAAATTAACCTCCCAGTTAAATAAGCCTTGAGGTGTGACGTCACAGACGCCTATCCATTATGTATTGAATAAAACCAGTGAAACGTCAACTCTTTTAATCAGGATATACACCTAATTAAGCCTTCTGATGAGTATGGAAATATTCATCCTTCCAAGGTAGAACCCCAATTATCATACGCTATGAATGATTTTAGTACTTATGTTACATTTATGCCAGGTATCTTTTAACTGATTAAATCACAAAGAAAAATTATCGAGGCCTTCAGGGTAATGCAAAACCTCTCTTCTGCAACTTTTCTATATTAAAATGAATTGATTAGTAACACTTGTTAAAAAAAGTTTCAATGCACAAGGGACTGGAGACGCCACTCAATAGCTTTTAGCAGACAAATAGCTACTCGTCCTCTTTCTCTCCCCGCCGTGAGGTCCTTTATAAAGTCTGCACCCAAAAACAATTGGTGCAAGCAATTGGGTGTGAAAAACAGGATGTATTTAGATCTAGGTACTAGAGTAGATCTCCTGAGGGAATGCTTTTTTCCTTTTCAAGATGGGGAAGAATTCAGCTGAATCACCACCGAATCTGGGAGGGCGCGTCATCCGTATGATAGGACCGGTCTATTGCAATTTTTTCTGGATGGTTCATGGTAGGCATTTTAAATGGACAAGTACATGCATGAATTTCATTTTCTCGGTCGGAGTTTTCTACCACCCTCGAATCTGATCGCTTCTATGTTCGTGCTCATGCCGCCGAGTGCACGATGTGCTTGTTGTTACGAGACACACACTACACATACACAATTACACACGGCCAAAATTGACCAATAGTGCTCGAGTCCATGCAGCAGCCTACACGATAATAATTTCAAAAGGAGGAGTGAATCTGGGGAGTTTATAAAAGCAAATGTTCATTGATCAATTTTTATTCTACTATCACATCATATAAAAAAATTGCATTAATATACACCTGTTAGTGGTATTAAGTGTAACCCCACGCCGAAGCGCTGCAATCAGAAGAAAGATCTTATTTAGTGGTAAAGTATGAACCTTGATTCAAGCAGAATCTCCGACTCCAGCTTCACCCTGTGAATTGGTAATTTTGTAATTTTTGTTACTTGGTTCTTGTCCTTGATGGCAGCTTCTTTTTAGTAGGCTGTCTGGACTATGGTGCCAGTCAGAGGGGGGGTATGAGTTATGAGTCAATCCCACAATGCATCAGTTTTTGGGAATTCACCTCAACAGGGTCATGGGATCACACAAAAATCCTAATCTTAACACATAAAAATCCTGAACTTATATGCTCATTTTCGCCCACAAAACGTTGGAAGATAAGGAAGTTGAAAGCAGACTCTACCCGAGATTTTGGCATCGGAGACGGGGGTGCGTACAGTCCGTGGTGGGGAAGTGAGTTCACGGATAGCGCACAACACAACCACGCCGATGTGACAGTTCAGAAAGAGATAGTCCTACAACAGCAGAAAAATCAGCGGCATTCTGTTCCCGAAGTGTATGGAAATGTGCGGAATAAATACGTAGAAGGCGCTGATGGAGAAGCCGACTTATTGGAAATAATTCCCGACTCCGGAAACCCCTCTCCCTATCCCCAAAACAAAAGAAAACCCTCCCTCCTTCCAAAAACAAAAAGAAAAACAATCTTCTCCCCCCCCCAAACAAAACTCATATCCTACAAAAAAAAAAACACCCCTACCACCCTCCAAAAGACGAAATAATACATTCCATTTCCAAAAAGAAAGAATACCCCTCCCATGCCCCAAAAAGAAGAAAAAACAACCCCCCCACCAAGAAAACTCCTATCCTCCCCCCCAAAAAATAACAACCTCCCCTTACCCACTAAAAAAAAAGAATACTTTTCCCATTTCAAAAAAGAAATGAAGAAAAATATTGGTGAGTGTAAATTTCACTCTCAACAACTTCTCAAAACAATAAAAAGGCTGTAAATCATGATTACTGACTGACAACCTATTGATTGAATAAACAGCGATGGGATGCAGTTACATCGGATGAGATCGCGGTCTCCTCCTCTTAATCTGAACTATCAATAGGTAATTGCAACTAACTAATCCTTTTAAGGGGACTTAATCGAGAGGTAATTCGTTTCCGTCTTCGAACATTTTCGGTCTGCAGGGAATGCCATTGTGACATGTCCTGTGGTAGGCTGAACTTTTGGAACACTTTTTTAATCCCTCAGTACTACTGAACATAAAGTTTGTGTACAGTAACAGTATATAACACATGCAATTCTTGTGGATTTGATTCAAAACACCCTCTGGGTGCCAGTCCTATCAATTACAAATGCAGATATGGAGACGTGAGGCTTTATTTAATTCCTATACCTAGCGATTTTAAATTGTTCCTTCCAATCTCGGAGGCTCCTGTATGGAACTGTTAGTATTATCATTATTATTTTTGTCTTGATTTTTCATGATTCCATTTTTTTTGGTGATGACACCTTTAGGGACACGCTTGATGTACAATTTAGATGCTTGACCCCTAGTGGTTTCATTTATTGCAAATCTGCTTCCTGATCTGATCTGTACATAAGATAACTTTGTTAATATTTGAGTGTGTGTGGTACCTCTTGTATGTGGCACTTTATTGCATGCGTGTGTGTGCGTATCAATGCGCTTGTGTGTGTTTGTGTCTACACATACTAGTATCATCCCCTGAGGACCTAATACAAAACATTTCTCCAACATATTTTAAATTGCTTGGAAGATTTCCGTTTGTCCTCCGGAAGTATAACATAGGCTTTATTCCGTGTTTCCTTTACACTATGGCCATATCATTGCTATATTAGATTCTGCAACCTGAAAAGTAAGTTTTAAAGGTCCATGGTCAGATCGCTCATCGCTCGTCCCCAGGGACCCAAGATTTTGACCAGAGTGGTCAACATTTTGGTATCAGAAGAAAGCTACTATTGTTCTCATTAGCCTGTGAAATCTTAGGGATAAAGATGTTTGGTTTTTTGGAATGTTATGAGTGAACATACGCCTCACTTTTGGGTTGACTCAAATATTAATTGTATACAGTACTCTATGGGGATTACAAAATACGTTTTAGCTCTCACTTCAAACTGGGTTGAAATCTTGGCACAAAACTTTACAGATGGGTTTTGGGGTGAAGGCCATTTATCAAGATAAAAATTTATAGACTTAAATTGGGTCATTCCCTTTATTTGTCATAATTACATCATACCCTTTGTACCTACTGTGTCGTGTGCTTTAACATCTGTTAAAGCATATGATACAGAATAGTGTGAATGGTTTAAAGGGGCATTTTGGTGATCCACGCATCTTCCCCGACTTACCTAAAACAAATTGAGATTTTTATATCATCTGAACCGTTAGCCTTAGTAATCCATGAGTACCTAATCATTACGTGTAAATTCGGTCGTATTTGTAAGAAATTTGCATTTTGTATTTTCTGTCCAGTAAACGGACGAGTCTAGCACAGTAGTCTTATGGGACCTGTGGAAAACAAGCATTCACCCATAACACAAAACCGCAATGCAAGATCAGGATCAACTAAAAAGTTATGAATAAGCTTTTCCTCTTTTTTCCTCAGGGATATCGAGTGAACCATGAATAAACATAATGTGCTGATTTAATGCAATTAAATGGCCATTTATTTTTCCCACACAAAATGAGGAGGTGGAGAAAAAGGGTCAAGATATTATTTATATTATCCTTAAATCAATCAGCGAATAAGACCAGGTGGCAGCACAGCTTATTTTGTAATACAATATCCATGTTTAATATTCAATGGCTTCCCCCTCGAGGTCATTTTTACGATGGTGATCACTAATAAATGTATTTCATTACTTGATCTTCAGCCATTTTTAATGATGTAATTACCTTACTAATGTGGCATGAAGTAGCGATGACATTGCAATGGTGGAGCGTAAACAATTCTCATTCAGGAAAACTGCCAATTCACGAGGGAGGGGAGAGGGCAAATGTGCTTCCATGTTTCCTCTAGAAACTCACATTGATGGAAAGAAGTGTTTACGTGAATAATATACACTGTTATCCACGAAAAAACAATCAGTCTGACTGAATGAATAATTTATTGACTATTGATAGCATATAACTCCCACGATATCAGCAACACAGATGAATATATTTAGATGGTATTTGGCAGAAAATCTCTAATGGGGAGTAAATGATACTGTGGAATGGATAATGTAGGGAATTAAATAATTACAATTAAAAGGGAATCTGAGAAAGAAGGCAAATGCAGAATAGATCAATGGGTCCATTCACCTGTGGAGGCAACGCTAACTGCTCCCTCTTCAATAGAAATTGAAAATAATTCTTTAAAACGGTGGAAAACAAGTTTAGATTTAAGAAGAGTGGTTTGCCTTGAGGAGGAAAAATGACTTACCCAAAAATTATGAATGTATTATACCTGTAGCAGGATGTTCCACAAGGTTGATTTTTGTATCTTTTTTGTGTCATCTCGCAAGCATCATAGGTATTACTTTGGTAGTGTTATCTGTTTGGTCTGTCTGTGTGGTCTGTGTAAAATGTTTGAACCAAATGTTACCCAACAGAAATTGCTCACTGTTTTCCACGTTGTGCACAAGTTTTTCGATCATAGATCACCTGGTTTCTTTTCGTGCCATGTGATAGTAAAAATTATATGCATGAGGCCAATTTTGACTTTCTATTTCCCGGGCGAAGCCGAGGAATGGAAGTTTGTAGGCAGCTTGCAGTCAAATTTGTTTCATACATGCTCAATCAGTGTAAATCATGTAGCACTTAGTGTCATTATATTATCTAACTTCTTTGACCACATAATCGGACCGCCCGATTTGGACCCAGGCCCTGCTGTCCCTATTTTTTTACCTGCTGGGTAATTATGCCTTTTGGCCATCCAAAAATGACTTCCAAAAACCCATTTGGTTTATCACCCTCCGTCTGACTTTGTTCCCCAGATGGGGACCACTCATTGCCAGTCTGTGAAATGCCATTCCCACTAAAAAGTTCAAGCAATAATACGCATCTACAGTTGGAAAAGTGTTTGAGTTACTGTCATTATGAAGTACCATATTGTCTATTTGATTGAAAAGACTAAAAATGGCCTCCCAGTGCACATAGCAAAAAAATGGCCGGGGCTATCAAGCCGTCACTGGCTCTCAAGCTAATAGACATTCAGTAGATCGTATCTTCGTTAAAAGCTGCCTAAACTTTCAGGTAGCTGGCACTGGCCCTTGTTGAAAACAATACCCTCGGATGTTTTAAGGCAATTTTGATGCTAAAGCGAAACAAAATTAGCTATTACTATTTTCCGCCAAGTGTCGCAAAATCTTATAAAGGAAGCAAATGAGGAAGTGATTGATAATAATGATAGCAATAGTTATTGAAGAGTGTTTCTGCAGCAATCTGATAAAGTAGCAAAGACAGGACATTAAATAGCTGTGTTTTAATGTTGTGAGTAATTTTTAAACGAGCCAAAGCTATATTTATCTCCCAAGTGCCTTTCAAGTGCATCTCAGCGTAACATCACGCCTCATTACACAACCGCTTTCAATATACAACCAAAGTCTCAGCCAGTCGTTTATTTTCCACACATTTGTTTTTTGCCGGTTTATTTGTAACATGGCAGTATCCCCGTAATTAGCCGTACGTGATGCAACATTCGCTGACTTATGTTTTGATAGCCAGCCTGAAAAACTGCAAGCAGGGCTCGTTAGTCGACCGACCTTGGTTCCAAAAAAGTACAAGATTTGTCACTATAGTACAAGTATGTCTTTAAAATAATGTTACTTAGTTTGTATAAGAGGATGTTTTCAACCAATCCCATCATGCATTATGATTTGGAAATTGCACCTTGATGAGGTCATGTGATCCCACAGTGAGCCTATTCCCAACACACACAAACCCAGACTTGTATGCTCATTAATATTCAGAGGATGTTTTAACCAATCCCTAATGGACTATGATTTGGAAATTGCACCTTGATGAGGTCATGTGACTTTACAGTGAGCCTATTATCAACACACACAAACCCAGATTTGTATGCTCATTAATATTCAGAGGATGTTTTCAACCAATCCCATCATGCATTATGATTTGGAAATTGCACCTTGATGAGGTCATGTGACCCCACAGTGAGCCTATTTCCAAAACACAAAAAATGCAGACTTGTATGCTCATTAATATTCAGAGGATGTTTTAACCAATCCCTGATGGATTATGATTTGGACATTGCACTTGTTGAGGTCTTGTGACCCTAGAGTGAGACTATTCCCAACACACACAAACCCAGACTTGTATACTTATTAATATTCAGAGGATGTTTTCAACCAATCCCATCATGCATTGTGATTTGGAAGTTGTACATGAGGTCATGTGACACCCAGTGGTTGTATTAAGACCATCCCACAATGCACCAGTTGGGAAGTTTCCCCTCATTAAAGTCTTATGATCCCACAAAGATCCTATTATTAAAACATAAAATTCTGACTTGCATTTTGGTGGTATGAGCAAAATCTTTCCTTATACATTTTCCCATTTGGGCCACTGCTGTAATTTCTGTCATTACAAAGTTGCGACTTCTTGCTGATACTATCAACCTGGTTCTTATGATTAAAAAATCTGAACTTTTTTTAAAGTAAAACGGTGGACGAGACTATGGATCACAAAATGCTCCTTTAAGATTTAGAACTTTTATTCATAATAAATGATATGTACATAGTACAGTTAAAGTATAGGTAAATTGTAATGCATTATTGGATGGGTTGAAACCACCCTCTTGGTTTGTGCAGAGTTCTGTATAATAGGATATTTCATGGCATTAATTTTAGCTTTTGCCATGTCTGAAATATGCAGTGCATATGAATACGGTATTGTTCCATAGTGTTCAACAGTGTGGAAATTTTGTACTATAGCAGTGCTTGACACCAAAACACTAAAATTTTAACACTTGAAAAAAGGGAAAAATAAGGAAAATAAAATGCCAACAAACTTTGAAAACAGTGTCATAAAAAAATTATTCCAAATAAAATCACCAAATATCTTATGATAAAGGGTAAAAAATATCAAAATGGAGTGTCAACAAATTCCCAAATTATGGTGAAAAAACACATCAAATCTGTAAAAGAATATTGTCAAAAATCTTACATTTGTAGTAAAAAATACACACACACAAATCTAAAAAAAAAAAAAAATAACTCACTCCCTCATCACTTGTGCACTCACATCTTGCATAAAGTGTCCATAAAGTACTTAACCAATTTTGGTGATTACTTTTACTCCAAATTCTATATTACTGTAAAACAATTTAATTTCACGCAACTTAATTTAGCGAATTAGCAATCATCATATTTTTGCAGCAATTTAATTTCACTAATTTGAATCAACCTGCTATGTTAGACTATAGTAATTCATCTTTTTGGCGGCAATTTAATTTAGCGATTTGGAGGTCTTAGCGAATTTAGCGAAATTAAATTGCTAGCGAAATTTACTTGTTTTACAGTATCTGTTTTATAAAATGTGACTTATGTATTTATTTACTTCACACTGTATACAAAATAGCATTTGGCTGGCTTTTTACTTACTTGATACCTTCAAACAGTTAGAGACCAATGCTTAATTTGAAATTAGCACTGAAATGATTGAAAAGGCTTGATTTCTACACCCAAATAGCACTGCAATTATTTTGTACTTAATGTTAAACTCTGTTGCCAATTGATCTTTTTTTACCCCACACTGTAGAGTGCTATTATACCAGACTTATTGGTAAATGGTCAATGAGGCAACCGCTATTAGATTATGATACCATATAAGCGCCAATATGACTCACTTTTTGTTCCCCTAAATCGTAACAAAGCGCCCTCCAGCCACAGACCAGAAAAAATGGTATTTGGGCCTTTTCTTGAGCATGCCTTGTTTGTTGTCTACTGAAGATGGTCACTTAATAGAGTATTTGTAAAACAGCCTTACATCTACTACTAATGAGGCTTGAGTTTGGTAAATTGCTGGCTCCGTGTTTATGCCGTTATCTAACCAAATGGGAAACAATAACGTCTCATTGGAGGTTTGCTTCTCGGCGAACCCAATATCTGATACCCATATTGCAATTTATTTCCTGTCAGACAAGGTACGTATGTGATACGGCGAGCATGTAGCGCGATGTTTCATATTATCGTGCCCAATTAAATCTTAGCAAATAACGACTAGACAGATGGGATTATGTCGCAGCAGCCCCCATCTCAAGGACTCATAAGATACACGCATCATGTCTTATGCTTGTTTTGAAATTAATCTTTGTCTCCCTCTCTGTCTTCTCGCCTCTCTCTTCCAGGCACGTGGGACAACACAATTGGTCTTTGTGTTTTTTTTCCGTAGTTTCGCTGGTGACGGACGGTCGTATGTGTCGATTAAAGTGGGAAAATGGGTGAGTCATTAATGTTTCATGCTATATGTGTACCTTGTCGGTGGATGATGGGGGAAGGGTGCTCAGCAGATGGTACCACTGCATCAATTAAACAACCATCTTGTAGCCTCTTTCATTGGTTCTCATTAATATCTCTACCAAAGTGGTTTTCCTTTTTCGGTTGTGGTGAGTTAGTTTTTTTATGTTGACTGAGATAGCCCCTTTGATTTAAATTAATCAGTCTAGGGAATGAACCAAAATTGAAGGTGAAAAATGGTTTAAGTAAGAAAATTGTTTGTGTTTTATTTTGATGCCCATGAAAAATAAGAGGAAGAGTTAAAGTCAGTCAAATATTTTGCAGATCAGATGAGAAAAATACAAGGAGTCTTGGGTACCAATTCAGGTTTGATGGTGTGGAAGGTGGGGTCGAGCAGTGGTGGAATTTAAGGAAAAAAAAGGGCCGGTCAGCAGCTTAGGTGGGGCCCTTTAACATCACTAAGTGACGCAATGTCTCACTTTGTTATGCGACTAGGGGGGTTTCTGAGGGCCCTGAGAGTATATTTTAGGGGGCCTCTT
Organism: Ophioderma brevispina; assembly: GCA_023653785.1. Taxonomy (NCBI): domain Eukaryota; kingdom Metazoa; phylum Echinodermata; class Ophiuroidea; order Amphilepidida; family Ophiodermatidae; genus Ophioderma; species Ophioderma brevispina. Next base: position 80,460 of record JAMKCH010012911.1, read on the forward strand.
GTCAGCCATGATGATTGAGGACATTGCTGAATCCTTAAATCCGCCATTCTGGCCGGGTCGAGGGAGACGTAGGATCGGGGGGTTGCCCTGTAACTAGCACCATTTGGAGGCAATCGTATTTCGACACTGGAATAACTTAAAGAAAAGGAAAGGTGAGATAATGAAACTATGTAGAGAGGCCCTCATTGTCTTAATGCCTTATGTACAAGGAAGTGCCACAATACACTCTGCAGATACAAGCTTCAGGGTTTCAGAAACATAGATTCACAATCTGATGCAATATGGGACCATATGGGAAAACCTTCAACAAGACGGTTATCAGTATATTTTTTATATCCAAGAAACGATCAGAGGAGAATCAGATTCACTCCTACCTAACATCCATGCTGCATCTGACATCAGACTTTCCAGACCAGTTTGAAAACTTTAACATTTGGAATTTAGAATTTAATGGAAGAACTTCCACCACTGACTGTGTTTGAATCCTTACAAGGAGGCAATTGCACAGTAAAGTAATAAGAAAAAGCAGCAGGCAGCAGTAAAAGTGGGTTAGATAGTAGAATCTGGCACAGCACTTGGCATAACCAGCTGGGGCGGTGCCCCCTGCTCCTCAGAAACCCTTCCCCACCTGCCAGTCCCCCAAATGCGCTGACCTTTGTACAGTATCTATGGAGAGAGGGGACCCAAATTCACCACTCTCAGCAAATGACTCGGCACCCCTTCAAGCCCCCCCCCCCCCCCCCATTTGCAAAGGTTTGGTTACATCACTGATCTGGAGCTGGCCATACCTTAGAGATTAAACCAAGACTATACAGAGCAACAATTACCATAGCACTTTGGTATCATGCCTCCCATGTATTAGGGAATCCAAAATTCCTGGGTATAACAATGATAAAAACAATGGTATTAAAAAGAGGTGATTACAGAATGTTATTCCATGCAATCCTCTGACAGTGTATAGTGTTCAAATTGAAAATCATCATGCCAGTACGAGTGATAATCAATTTTGCACGCAATTGATTCTTGTGCATTCAACAAGCAACTTGACAAATTAATTGCTGACTTATGAAGACTGAAAAAAATATTTTGCCTATCACCCACACACATGCAAAGGGATAGTCGCAGTGTTTGGAAACATTTCCCACCTCAAAATTCAGTTCATGTTTAGGTTCATGGTGGGCAGGGGCAGATCCAGGGTAAAATCAAGGCTGGGGGCCAAAACATCATGGGGGGGGGGGGCAAACGTACAAAATCAACTCTATAGGTTAAAAAAACTTAATTTTATGCATTTATTGCTTTAAAAACCTATGTATTTCCTGAATTTTGAAACTCTCAGCCCCCCCCCCCCCGTGACGCCCCGGAGGGGGGTGATCTCCCTTCTGTGCAAATATTCCCATGTTTTTTATGAAATTCCATTCGTTGGATATATGCTGTTATCTTCAATCCCGGATTTGATTGTAAACTCTTAACCTGTGGTAAACCGAGAGTCGTTGGCTTGTATGAATGAATTGCCCACTGAAACTGAAAATGTCTCCCCTAAATACCCACAATGTGTTTGTCTAAAGATACACATTTAGACATGTCTGGACAGATTTAAAACACGAGGAGAGCCAGAATCAGTTTCCGTCCCACTTTGAGCGCACTGTAATTGGTCGTAGGCGGCACGGAAACGGGTAACCATATTATTACAGTCAATACGGCACTTCAATCTGTCACCGGTTAGTCATGTATGATTTAACCCGATCAATTATGATTATTGTTAGTACCAGATTTTTCTCTCGTTGATGCGCAATTTTTGTCTGGACTTGCCTTGGTGTGGCAACACCACTAGGAGGTTCGTTGTGTTCGTCACCAAGGTCTCTTGTAGCGTACGAACTGGTTATCCTGACCGTATATTTCTTGGGTAGTTTGACCTGGCCAGTTGGCGGGACGAGACCAGAATCTAAGATTCGCCGGTGTGTGTCAGAACTTTATCGATCTATTCCACTTGCATTTCATTATCTAGTCTTCCACATACTATGAGCAAGTCGTCTCACTTCCCATGGCCGAGTTCATTGGCTTTCATTGACAGTGTATTTAACAATACACC
>JAMKCH010012912.1:0-26369 GCA_023653785.1 Ophioderma brevispina
AACCCTCATCCCACCCACTTTTTCTCCGTAAAAAACGTCTGCAAATGTGGTCAATCCATATGATTACCACCCCCGGTATTTATGGTCCGATTCACGCAGTTTGCTTACAACGACCAATACGCAATGTTACTCACAATTTGTAATTATACGTTTTTGGTGATATGCTTCCATGTGAAGGAGGAAACATCATTTGAAAATTGGGACCAGATTGATACATAATCTTTAAAAGGATTTACGTGAGTTGCAAAGCAAAAGTTCATTGCTATATCGGCACATGCAACTTCGGTGCAACACATATCGTCATGTGAGTGCCTAAGGTCATCAGTGATAAGCTGCCATGTGAGACATCTGTGTGCTGCCATGATTACGTTTAACTCAACTGATCTTTTCCTTGAGTCGTGGCTCTTAAAATGGTTCTTCAAGTGGACTGTTTTCATTCTGATGAACCCTTTCAAGGAGCCACTGACCAATACCTGGTATAATACTACTACGTTATAGGGAGTTCTGACAAATAGCAGCTATTGTACTTATGACTTTGTTGCAACCACTTTCATTTTTCATTTATATGCATGGAAACTGAATGAACCTATAGCTCAGATCCCATCTCACACAATAATCTGATTGAGCACTTTTTTCTTTTCTTTCCTTACCTCCCTAATAGGTTTTTGGTTTCTGTGTCTTTTTGTTCTCTAAATGTTGACTAAGGTCTATATGTACCATATTATGCATCCTGTAGGCCAGACGTATTCCTGCTGGAAAAGGTAGGAAACCATTTAAAAAGCTAGTCAAACTTCTAAACTGGTTCACGGCTATAGCATTTTTATGACAACTAAAAGCGTTGACCCTTAAAATCCTGTAATTTTCCTGTATGATGCCTTATAAGATATTAGTCACCTAAACAGTAGTAAACAGATGGCTTTTCCAAATGAACTGCAGTAATTGGGTAAGCCATCTCAAAACACGCTGCTCTAAGACTAATAGGCTTGTTTTGTTTGGACTCATTTTAATTCATTTCATGCGATTCTGATAATTAGTCTTGAAAATGTAAAATTTTTACATTTTTTTAGATAAATTCAATATTCTGAGCTCTGAGTGACTAAAGTCACTTGAAGGGTTCAAGGATTATTTTTTGTACAGATTTATTTAAAGTCTATCATTTTTTTCATCTTGATAGAATGACCTTCCACCAAAACCCCTCTGTAAGGGTTTGCCAGATATGTTCAACCCGTTTTTGAGTGAGAGCTAAAAACGGTGATTTTGTAATCCTCCTGAGTAGTCTTGACTATTGTTGACCACAATGGGGCTTATTTTCGCTTCATAACAATCCTACCACACCAAACATCCTGTTAACACTAGATTTGCACCAACCCCACCATTGATTGGTGCCCAAGTAAAAAACATGACTATGGTATCCTAACATACCCTACATGTGCTAAGACTGAAAGCCACCTAATCAAGTACAAAATCATCATTTAGTCTTACTGGTCCCGTACGGACACTTACTACAACACTTAATTGAATGAAATTCATATCTTGAGCACGTGTGTTTTTTTTTCTTCAAGTTTTCAGTTGCAAAAAATCACCTATGAGATTCTACAGACTTTCAATTACAAGCATTCTGCAACTTTCATCAAATATTTGAATCTTTTCTGGTGAATCACTGATAGTGTCACGTAAGTAAGCTATCATGCAACAGACCGGACAAGCTCAATCATGTGGGTGTTAGAAACAATCTTCTTATTATTACCTTCATTCACCCCTTTTCCATCACAGTGTCACACACCAAGATTTTTTTAACAACAATTTAGTAGGGAAATATCGAAAAGTAGGGGTCTGACATTGCACATAAATGAATATGCAATGTGTACCCTGGTGGAATTGAATCAAGCACAGTTTTGGACAGATTGAAACAGACCCATCTGGGTAGGATTTTTTTTTTTTATAATAAATGACAAAATGCACATTATTTTTTCAACATGTTTGTGCTGGTATTACCTTATTAAATTTTTATTTACCTTGGATATTTATTCATCTGAGGCCCCTCCCTCTGTTTTTTTTATTTAGATTTACACATAACTCAAGATAAAATATAAATCACAAAGTTATATGACAGAAAACTTGAATCACAAAGTCTCATTGAGAAGAATCAGAGAATTGTGCAAGACTCCAAATGCAAACAGATGACAACAAGGAAGGGAAAAGTAAAAAAGATTGGGATGACTTAACATTATCAGATATGGGACATAAGCCACTTGGAATACATCGTCCAGGGGAAGGGTGGGGGTTGCTCAACTTTTTTGGGGGGTAGGTATGTGCTGCCCACATTTCAAAAATTGAGGGGCTCCGTAGCTGATTTGAGGCCCAATAAATGGGTCGGTCTCCGGAACTAGGTTTTACAAAAAATTCGAAAATAAGCTGCAATTTCCTCCATTCAGGCTACTTTTGAGTCTGTTCAAGAAAATTTGGTAAATATGGCTTGTGACATGAAACGTGGGTGACTGGAACTGAAATGGTCCTAAAATGGGGGTCACCCGAACTGAAAAAGAGCCTGAAAAGAGTCTATTAGACGGCACGTCCATACGTCCTAATGTGAGAACACCCCCCTCCCCCAGGATGAGAGCTAGAACACAAAATATAAGTGGTTAGGAGAAGCTTTGTGCCAGTTACTATATCCTGAAGAAAACCTGTCAATGAGTGCAACTGACCGTCATTTTAGGAAACCAAGTGTGTTCAAGCATTGTATTTGGGTGCTGGTTACCATGTAGCTATCACCACAGTGACCACACACAAAAGTACAATGTTTAGTGGTGCTACACGGGGATATTACAAGCGTGCCCCTTTGACACAAATAAAACAAGAGATTTTGACCAGATATAGTTCCTTGCCTGTTGCTGATGCAATGTCTGAAGGCATATTCCCTTTTTTATCTTTTTAAAATGTCACCAGTTGGTGAAAAACATTTTGAGGCATCGTTGATGAAGACATGTTCTCCAACATTTGGAAGCAATAGTTCAACTCCATGATATTATCTCTCTTACATTTTACTAAGCTAAAAAAAAAAGAAAAAAAATCTTGTTTTGGCCTTAAATACTGACAGGAATTCCAAACTTGTGATGACATTTGTGGCACTTTGCTTAGGGCCCATACCTGTGCTTGAAAAGATGTGCATCTTATAAGTCGACCACAAACATGTTTTTCTTGACTTACTTTTGTTGAGATAAAAGTCCTCTTTTCCGTAGGAACCACCGTCTTTTAGAAACGGACAATAAGTAGTCTTTCTAACTTGAAGCTGAATTTGATTTGTAATACCAGATGCATGTGAATCAATACATATCGGGGTTAGAAATTTGTGGAAAGGCGATAATCTGTTTGGATTCTCGCAATCAAGATTTAAGAGAATCCTAGATTCTCCCCTTTAAATTTGTGTATTAAACATTTCAAGGTTTCAGCCAAATTTGTTCAGGAGAATCTTGCGAGAATCGATTCTTTGATTCTTGCCGAGATCTGACCCTGCTTACTGCATTGCATATATGTGCATGTGTAGCTGTAATTCAAGCAGAAGCACCCAGTGTAATACTCTTAGCACGTTTACACAAGAGAAAAGTCGAATGAATTCATTTATTTTGAAATACGACTTGAGGACTTAGCATAAAATATTTGAGTAGTGGTGTTACATGGAAAAAAAAAAAAAAGGCTTTTTTTTGTGATTACGGAATTCGCTTTCAGAAAATAATTACGTGTGTTTGTGTTTGGCGTTATCATTTTGAGAAGTTTGACTTCCAGTTCAACAAGATTTCGGGTGATCTCAACATGGCGGCCTGACACTAACTTTGGGTGACTTCTTGTGGCCGTGATTAGCCTTTCGTTGAATTGAATTGTGAACTTCGGACCTAAATCTGATTCAAAAACTAATGGCACAGTAGAGGAAAAACGAGACAAGTTCAATGCACGCTAAGTCATTCTTTGGAATTATGCGCATACCTTCATGATCCGGTGTGTTAGGGAATTGGCATTGCATTCTTGGTGTTTTTAAGCGGGAAATGCGCAGAGGCGGGTAACTTGTTATACGACCAGTAAACATGAAATAGATTACGTGCTTCGTTTATACTGCAAAATTTCGAATTCAATGACGACTTTTTCGAATTCACTCAAAAACGTAAGTTGATAAATAGCAACTACGAATTTGACTTTTTGAAGTTCGTTATCAATACGGACCTGACGCGTGTTCACACTGCAGGAAAAAGTGAAATCGATGTCTCAATCAAATTCACTTCGGACTTTTGGACCAGTGTAAACGGGGCTTAATGCTGAATTGAAGCAAGACCACTTACAGTCTCATCTTATAGTCCATAATGTTTTCTGCCCTACTTTAATGACGTTGCTTATGTGTAAATCACTCTTACTCACTTCCAGCATATCTTATTTGCACCCTTATTCAAACACCCAAGTCCTCTCCCCTTCTGTTCCTGCCGGTTATAAGTTTTCCCCCCTTCATTCTCACAAAGATCACCAGACTGTACCATCGAATACTCAGATTAAATCGGAACAAACAGTTCAGTTAACCTCCACCCTACATTATAATCTCCTCCATAACTTAAAGAGTCAAGACAAAAGCCCTCCTCCTATTCCATTCCTGGTTTGACCCCTAATTGTCCTCTTAACCGGGTACTGCCTGCCTACCCATCGGCATGAAGCGTTATTTTGAGTGGTTACTGGAAGTATATCATGTAATGAGCAAATCAGAGATACTGTAAGAATGGTGGTGGCATAGAAGCACAGATATATAAAAGCACTATTTTGATTGGTTACACAGAGGGCTATCTCATATGTGTCCTGTAATGAGCCAATCAGACAGACTGTATTATTGGTGGTAGTGCCCAGGGGTTTAAGCAATGTATGATTTCTGGAGAAATATTACAAGACAAATTGTTCTCTGATTTTGGTTTTAAGCAAAAGATTATGCACCAAAAAGGTAACTGATTTTACTTTGATAAAAAAAGCCAGACAATAAATAAAAAGGATGTTGAAAAATCAACTTTTATCTGTAAGACAGAGTTAGTTAAAATTGGGGACCCCCAATTATGACAAAAATTTTTATTTAAAGGCATGTAGATCAGCTAAAGCTACAGCACATTTACGATTTTTATTTATTTAAGGGGGATGGCCCGACTTAAGTCTATAATGATTTTATCTTGATAGAATGGCCTTTCCCAAAAAAAACCAGCCGTAAATTTAATCCGATTTGATGTGAAAGCTAAAAATGTGATTTTGTAAAATTAATATTGGTCGACCAAAATGGGGCACATTTTTGCTCATAACATCCAAACCAAATGTCCTTTAGCCCTAAGATTTCACAGGGTAAATGAGAAAAATAGTAGCTTTCTTCAGATACTAAACTTTCGACCACTTCCTGTAAGATCTGGGGTTCTGGGGACGAGGCTACTTGCAATCGGGCCATGGACCTTTCAGTTAAAAAACCAACTTTACAAAAATCTAAACATCAAGAAAAATTCAGAGTGTTTTAAGAATTGTGGTATTATTGCTTCTAACCATCAAACATTTCAGCTAAAATTTAACACACCAGTTCACCCCCACCCTCGTTCAAAGGCCAAGAAAAGTTCACTCTGCCTTCCTATGCCTGCATTTTCTCCTTCAACACTCCCCAGGTTCACACAAATTCTGGCCATCAAATCCCAAGCCAGTTTAATTGTGACTTTCAACAATTTCACTCTGCAAGGACCTTTACACATCTGAAAACAATTTCAGAATTGTTCCACACTATTTTTGTTCTTGTAACCTGTTCTGAAAGGTAAGCCACTGAAGTTGTACCTATCAGCAGTGTCAGCATGGTGCAATGTGGCCACAAGAGGGGGCTATTGCTTTAATTTCGATATATTATCTCTTTGGAATTGTAAGGGCTTTGCTCCTGGTCTATTCTATTTAGTAAGGCCTAAAATGTTTGATTGAGCTAACAGGGTTGGTAGATCACCTATAATAAGCACTAAGGATGCCTTATAATATGGCTTTATGTTTGGAATTGAAAGCATATATTTTTTTTAAATGGAACAGAGAAAGAAAAATGAAGGTCAGTATTAAAGGCCGACTCAGATATTTCCCGAGGATGGCGCCCTTAATTTTCCAACAAATAATGTTTGTCCACATATTAATCACTGTGTGTGAAATAGCTAAGCGGCTATTTGCAATCGGGCCATGGACCTTTCAGTTAAAAAGAAAACCAACTTTACAAAAATCTTAACATCAAGAAAAATTCAGAGTGTTTTAAGAATTGATGAAGGACAGCTCAAATCAATGTCCTTCATATAGAAAATCATGACTTTGTTATAAAATTCTGGATCCAGAATTTTTGTTATATGCAGTATCCTATGGTTCTGTTATACCATGGATATACCATACACAAATGTTTACTGCATCAAAATATAAAATCCGATTCGACTCAAACTTGAGTGTAATTGAGCGTTTTCGGTAACTACCGTTAGTTCTAGGTGACATTTGTAATTGAATTATATTTCAAAATCTCTGAGCCAGCCTCTAATTTGCACAGTGGAATTGTGCCAATCAAACAATTTTTAGGCTTAAGTTACCATTTCCTTAACTGACTTAGATTCCACCTACTCTGGATTCCAGAAAAAAAGAGCATTTTTCCTATTTACACCACAACCACTAGGCCACCATCCAGACAGTACACAAATTGAGGGAGCTGCATTCTATAATTAACATTTTTATGGCTTTTAATGAAAATACGGCACTTAAAATGGAAATATGTTTCAAAAATAGTGAAACAGCTAAAAAGAACACGAGAAATGACATACATGTTGAGAGACAAACCATGCAGCCACTCCACGATCGATAGTACAAAAAGCTACTAGGTGTACACTATCCATCTATGTGGCCAAAACATGGATTCTTCACTAATTTTGCAGAACTTTGCAGCTACTAGCAACTTTTCAGCTACTAAAATTTTCAGCTACTAACTTGCAGCTATAATAACTTTGCAACTAATAACTTTACAGCTACTAACTTAGCAGCTGTTAGCTTTTCAGCTACTTACTTAACAGCTATTGACTTTTCAGCTACTAAATTTATAGCTACTATTAACTTACCACTTAATAACTTTGCAAGCACTACTTGCTGTAGCTACTAACTTTGCAGCTACTAACGCTCTTGGCAGCTACTACTAACTTTGCAGCTCCTAACGTTGATGCAGCTCTACTAACTTTGCTGCAGCTATAACTAACTTTGCGCTACCGCTCCTAACTTTGCAACTAAGAACTTTGCAGCTACCAACTTTAGCAGCTTTTAACTTTTCAGCTACTAAATTTGCAGTGCTACTAACTTAGCACGCTACAAGTTTGCAACTACTAAGTTTGCAGGCTCTTAACTTCTTTCATAATGTAACTTTGTTGCTACTACTTTGGCAGTTACTAGCCTCACAGCTACTTACTTTGCACCTACTAACTTGCAGCAACTCCCTGAAAAAACTGTCGTGTAACCATGAGAGTCCCAAGCACCTTTGAATAAATATAAATAAATTGAGGGAGTAGTGTTTCTCTCATTACTGTAAGTTGTCACTTTTCAGTTGCAATTGCAAGTCCCATTGCAATAATGTGGTTAGCTGGGATACAGTCACTAGAGGGGGCTATTCACAAGCTGGAACATGGCTGGATTTGTAAAATCTATGAAATTCATTTCCATCCCATGAGTATAATATTTTTTTTTGTGAAAAGGTGTTAATTAGGTTTCATACCAAAACATGTGTTGCAAATAGTGAACAATTATTCGCAATGCTCGCAATTTTCTTATTTTGATTATTACTACTAAAATATTGCTAAGTTTAGTCATAGGTCACATAAAGGCCTATTTGATTCCACACTTTCACTCAACCTACTTCATTCAAATGCCATTGTGCAGGCTCTATTATTTTCACAAATGTTGAAAATTGAACTCCAATGTCTAAATTTGGTTCCAATAGACTCAATTATTATTAAACCCCACCCCCAAAAATCATCCATAGCCCAATGTTAGAAAATATGGAGTGGCACAAAGAAAGTTAAGTCCTTCTTAAGAAGGCGCATAGGTTGCGCCTATCTCCTTTCTATAACCCTAGGCACGTGCTGCCAATGCCGTGAAAGCTACATGTAGGGGTTTTAGTTTCTGGTAGCTCCGCGTGTTCACCTTCCCTACTCCATTCTTTAAAATGCCCGAGCATACTGACAAATGTCAAGTAGGTACCATTTTTAAATTCTTTGGTATAGACCTGGCCGGGGTTTGAACCGCAACCTCCCTACTATGAGTCGGGCCGCTCTTATCGACTAACCAACACATCATTTTAACTGTTACCAGTGCACTTACTTGGCAAAAAATCCACGTCTTTTAATTTCATAGAATATCATGTTGGGGCCTCTAGATTTACCTTTTAAAAAACGGACCTTTTTTGGTAGCAATAATCCTATCCATCTATTCAATCCATCTGATTGATGCTGAATCTAAACTACTTCCCGCAGAGGCTGGCAGCCACAAAAAAAAAATAAAACACAGCATTCACTGAACCTATGGTTTCATCTGATGTTCAATTTTGTGAATGGGGACAAGGTCACATTAGGTCAGTCACCCACATTATGATACTACCAAAGGCCCCTGGTAACCAAGTGTCCTGAAAATTGAGCCACATGTGGAAACACTAAGCAATTATGAAAATGTGACCATTTTGGGGCCATGACGCTTCTACAATGACCTTTGTACCCTCACTGACCCCACTAATTGAGGGGGTAACCTATGGGGCACAACCCAGGACCATTATAAAGCAAGTGTCATGAAATGTGTGCACATACCGTCTATCCTCTAATACACGCCCCTCTAATAAACGCCCCCACTGTTTTTTGTGTATGAAAAAACCCTCCATAAATGCCCCCCCCCCCAAAAAAAAAGTACTGTATGATCATACTACGTGAACATCGTATTCTTACTTATAACACAACACCAGAAAATTCTCCAGGCTCATTCTGACTCCTCAACAAGCCCTCTCGCGTCCGTCTGGACGCGCAGAAATTCACAGTACATTCACATTAATACATTCTCTTTCACTCTATCGCTCAGTATTTTACTCTCAAGTTAAAAAAGCAATGTGATTGTTTTCCCCTAGGTTAAACCATAGCCTGATCGATGTTAATGAGCGACCTCCTGGACCAATGCAACCGGTTTTATGATTGCAAGTAAATTCGGGAAACCCCAGAGAGACCCCGTTGCCATGGTTGCAGTGCCGACTTCCTCCTAAGAGATCGTGTAATGTAACAGAGCGGCAAACATCAAAAACATTTGGATGAGGCAAGTTTCATTTCAACTCTGTCAAGATCATTAACGAGTAAAACAATTATAACACCAGTGCAACAAACTCAACACCTTCATAAAAAAATTAAATAAACCTAAAATATATAAGAGATAATGTCTTCAGAATAAATTCAGAGCAAGGACTTAAATTTGGAAGGAAAATTTAAAAAAAACAACTTACGCACATGGTGGATCCCTGCGATCAAAACGGGAACCCCCGGCCCTGGTACATCCCCTCTTGAAAAATGATGCGGACGATAAAAGCTTTGTATGGGATTTGTAATGAATTGACCAAGACGCCTTGTCAACATTCCAAGTAGTAAGGAGTCGAGCCACTAGGAAGTTGTGTTTAGTTGGAGTAGTAATAAAAACAAACGTTTGTTTTAGACTGGAAAATATTGTGAACCCGTTTTTGTTCTCCGCAATGTTCAGTGTGAACGTTAGGTGAATTGGGTTCGGGGCGAATTTCCGGCACTGCAGATTGATTTCTCGACATGAAAATATGATCCGAACGCAAAAAATTGAGGCCTGACGCATTATTTTATAGCGTGAAGAACTTGGTGCGTCAAGCCCGCTGGAGACTAGAAAAAACAAAATACCCAACCTTACCATTCATTTCTCTAACCACAAGACGTTAATGGATCGGCTGAAAACACTCATTTAATGGTAAATATTTCATCTGAAAATTCACCCCGAATAAACGCCCCCCTTTTAGAAAAATGCATCGCCCCCGGGCGTTTATTAGAGGATCTACGGTATCGGAAACAGTGAGCATGTTTAGGGTTAACATGTGGGTCAACATTTTTACCACAAGACAGATAGATACACAAACTAGCAAAGCAATCCCTATGTGCCCTCTTGCACATGACACAAAATGACTTAATGAGCACCCAGGGTTTTCCAATTACTTACCTGAGTTAGAGTTCCACCTTCCAGTAGCACAGCCATCATCAACCACTTTCTTTACATCGTCGCCTCTAGAGGGGGCTATTGCATCACTTGGCACAGACTGTTCGTAACAGGCACTGTTGTTGAATGCAGTGCTGCCGTTATTGAAACAAGTGGAAGATCCTGGAAACTTGGCAGAACTTGCAGTCATCTGAATAGCAGCAGTTGTCAACGTCTGGAATGTTGAGGTTGGTGTATCCTGGCATACCGCTGCCTCCTTTCTTGCAGACGATGATGGTGTGACAGGTACGCTGTTGATAGGTGCATTTCTGTCTGTCGTGGTGGGTTTTGGTACATTGCTGGGGTAATTGTGGCCATCTGGGTGTGATGGTGATGAGGGTGTTTCTTTCATACAGGACAGCTCGTATGGGAGTAAATTTCTGTGGATTGTACAAATGAAGTCTACTTATAGAATAAACGATAGGATTTATTATTTTGCTTATCATTTATATTTTGCCTATCTAATATCGTATCATATTGGATGGGCAGTCCCAATATCTTTAGTGGATGCAGCACAGCCAACCATCAGTTAATGGTAACTAGCCTTTTAGCAAGGCATTGCGCTTTATTTTAGCGCCCTCTCATGGGGAGTCTCTTGCGCATCGCCTTTCCGCATTTCTTTTGTGCGTTTTGTTTTTCTTTATTTTCCAGGAAAAATCTTCCGTAACTTTCCTGGGAACTGATTGGGCAATACATAGGAAGGCGCCGTGCAAATGCATAGCAGTCAAATAAATCTGATACAACCATCTGGTGGCATTGTTTTATGCGTCTTGTGGTTAAAGAAAGGGATCAGTTGACAGCTAATTTTGGCACAAGCAATCAATTAGTAGGTACAATCCCCCATAAGATGACCACATAATACTTTGACACTTCGTACTTGCACAGAACTATCCCTAATTGCGCAAAGACGCCTCACTCTGCTCGGCTGAGAGCTTCTCCCTCGACACAAGAAACTAATACACACCTCCAGCGATCCTGGTTGAGGCGTCTTTAACAAGGACTAGTGAGTAACTGATGGTTGAGTGTTCAAGTTGAAAGTGCTTCTTACTGAACTAATGGTTTCCCCTTCTTTACTTCTTTCACAGAAGATAGATTTGCAAAAAGGACTCTCTTCAAGACTCCACACATATAAAACATTATGGTGGGTGTTCATCAAGATTCACACATTGAAAGTTTAGTAGTTCATATAAATTGCTTGCCCTTGTTGCAATGTCTCCTGGTGGTATATGGTGTTACCAAATGACTTATGTTAACATCCTCATTAATGTTCTTCCGAGCTTCTGACTCGGCACTGAATGCTCAGAATGCTTTACTAGTATGTACCGACTTTTGATTGTATTTCTTCTGGGGCTCGGCAAGTTTTTTCTTTGAATTGTGTCCAATCATGGATGTTGTCAATGACTATAAGGTTGAAAAATAATTTGGTCAATGGAGGGAGAATTACTAAATATAAGAGAGCATGTACCTTTCACAAGATAATCAAGTTTTTTTATATTAAGCCTAGTAACAAAATACTGCACGTAAACTTGCGTAATCCCCCTGGCAAGATGGCAGTCTGGAACATGACCTTTGACATCATTCATACATGAAGGAACCCCTTTTGCACCTTAACCCCAAGTTTGGCGTAAATCAGACTTAAACTTTTTGAAGATGTGAAAAATTAAAACCTGACCTAACTGGAACACACACACACGCACACGTGCCCTATCGCAAAATCCCCCTCTGCTTTTCAAGCCAGGGAGATAAAAATGGTCAATACAAAAAACATACTGACCTTTGGTAGTATTTCCTGGCTGTATTTCCAAATGACCCAGATTCTTTTAACACCACGTTGCTAACATCCTGATAAATGTTCTTCCAAGCTCCTGATACAGCATTGACCTGGTCAATATTAAAATACGGCAACACTGCCAGTATTATTTATTTTACTTGTTCAAGGTGCACTCTCTCAAAAATGACTTATTATTTGGAAAGAAGTTATGTGATTCATTCTTAAACAGCTATGAAAATGTAAGCAAATTCATTGGTTAATGCCAAAGTTCAATTTGATAATTGAACCCAGGTATGCACACGCTGCATATTAACATTATTTGAAGGTTGAAGTATTTGCATCATACTGTGTTTTACTACATTCGTGCACCTGCCAACGTTGCGTCTCGTTGCATAAAGATGTCCCACCCAAAAAAATTGTCTCTAGAAGTCCCGCCCCACAAAAATGGTCTCTAGATGTCCCGTCACCCCCAAAAATGGTCTCTAGATGTCCCGTCACCCCCAAAAATGGTCTCTAGATGCCCCCGCCCCCACAACAATGGTCCTCTAGATTCCCCCCGCCCAGACAACAATGGTCTCTAGATGCCCCCGCCCCACATAACAATGGTCTCTAGATTCCCCTTCCCCCCACCACAATGGTCTCTAGATGCCCCCGCCCCCACAACAATGGTCTCTAGATACCCCTGCCCCCCCAACAATGGTCTCTAGATGCCCCCGCCCCACAACAATGGTCTCTAGATGACCAAAAGACATCCATTGACTTGCACATACATGACTTCTTTTTTTCCGTTAAAATTAGGCAAATGGGGAATGCAGAAATGGGAAATGCAGGAATTTACATAATGCATTTTCTTTTTGGACATTCCTATACTTAATTTTAAAATCCCTTTCTGGTGGTGTTGTTAAAGTTGTTATACTTACTCAAGGTTATCCCTTAGTATACTTACTTTATAAAATCCACCCCTCTCCTGAACTGCCATAAAGAGTTGATAGAGGCTGACTCGGTGTCCCTGCCAAAAAGGGAGGCTTTCCCGCTCAAAGTCCTCCCAGTTGACTGGAGAAAGGCATTCAGACTGGAGTGGAATTCTTCTTCGTCTCTTCTCAGACTCTAGGAATTAAAAAAAAGAAAGCTTCAAAACTTAGTTCTTAGGGGAAGATAAATGTTGATGCACTTGTTAAAACTTTGCTGGGTATGGCAATGAATAAGAAACTAATATCAAATTTTGGCATCTGTTGATATCCATTGAAATGCATTTCATATCCTTTTTATCCTTTGGAAGGACTTCATCATCGGGTCATGTCCATCAAAACGGCCAGAAAACTCTGTGCATGTACAAGAATTTTATCCCCACAAATGGATAGCAAAATCCGGACACCGGTTATGCATTTTGCGCCGATGTGTAATTACTTGATCATTTGGTAGGCCTCCTGCAGGGTCTGTTGCTTAGAGGTTAATGGCTGAATATTTTTAGCTTCGAGTGCTTAGCAAAAATCAATGCATGCCATCGTTGATGACGAATATGGCACAAGCCCCGCAGGGGCGAGTGCCATTATGAGTCTGGTCAAACTGACTGCAATTGCATTGTGATTTTTTTGGCCATTCACAAGAAACTAAAAATATACAGACATTAATCTAATTCATACTGTGATTATGGTAGACATTTCTACAAGAAAAATCTTAATATGTCATGAAAACCAATGCAGCAATGTTTCTAATGAAAGGTTGCACATACCCGCTCATAAAATAAATTCATCCAACGTTGCACATAAACGTTCTAAGCACTCTGCATACGCTCATTAACCTACACATCGTGCAATGACAAATATCAAGCATGATTTTGTCCAATCATATTTCCTCTCTCAAAATAAACGTTTATGAATGCAGGAGATGAAACAGATAGTTTTCTGGCCACTTTGACAGACATCACCTGAGGATGAAAATCCATCCAATGATAAAAAGGACATGGAATGCATTTCAAAGGATATCAACGGATGTCAAAAAATTGACAGCACAAAAAGTAGTCATTTTTTAAATCACACTACAGGGTGACCCAATAAAAACTTTACTCAAAATGAAAATTATATTTTTCCACTTTTTTTTCATTTGATATCTGTGGATTTGCAGACTTGTCCATGGGTATTTCATGATGGAATGATAAGTACACATAAATTGTTTTGGCAACCGGGCTTTTCAAATCTGAAATCATAGCATGCAGTTGTGCTAAATACCAGTTTTCTGTCCTGTGTCAGGGCAGGGGGGTAGGACACGATGTGTTCGATTTGGGCATTGGGGATTTCCATGTCTAAGAAAATTGATGCTCCGTGGACAAGTCTGTTTGCTGACTTATTGTTCAGCGGACCATATCTTGAGAAGCACAGGCTTTTTATTAGCTGGGCACCAGAAAATTTTAACCCCTAAGTCCTCAACTTTTTGCACCCAGTGGGAAAGAAAAAAATGGGCCCCAGGCACTAGTTCTTTTCCCTACGTGGCACCTGGGTCTTGGTGAAAGAATAATTAATTCAGAATAAGCAGAATAAAGTTGAATTGAATAAAGCAGAATTAAAATTGGTGTAATTGTGTTTATTAACATTCGTAATAACATAAAATGATTCCTGGGACTGAAAAAAGCAGGCTCCTGGATAACGACCAGGAGCTGCTTTTTTCAGATTTTTGGCTCCTGGTTTGCATTGACTTAAAGACACTATCAGTGATTTATCCAAAAAGAGTAAAAATATTTTAAATTTGCAGAAATAGCTTAAAAGTGAAGGACAAGTCGGTAGAATTCTCATAAGTTACTTTTTCCAGCTGAACAATTGACGGAAAGGAAGAAAATGGTAGTGTTCAAAGATACGAATCTCCATTCAATTAAGTGTTGTAGTAAGTGTCCGTTCGGACACTAATGACTAAAATACCAGATTTTGTCCTTATTAGATTGTTTCTGGTCCTATCATTTGTAGGGTATGTTTTGATACCTATGCTGGTTACAGACATGCAAAAATCTGATTTTTTATGATTTTTTTTGATTGTCTGATTTAGCAAATCACTGATAGTGCCTTTAATGAAACGCCTGCTATTGCAAGTTTTCTCTGGTTACTCTGGTTCTACCCTGTTTCTAAACGTGAGTGGGGCCAAAAATAACTGACATGTATTATATCGGGTCTAAATATTGTTTTAAACACATTTCTTTGGTCCTTTGGCTTCCTACCTGGATATCTGCCTGTAGTCTTTCTTCCTTGGATATCACTGGTACTTGCTGTAGCATCTGCTGATGTACCTGTGTATTCAATACCTGTGTATTTGTACATGATGATCCATAAGTAGAATGCCAGTTTACCTGTAAATACCAACCATAAGCCATTCATTATTATATCATGATTATGATTTGAGCAATGTGATCGTTTTACTATTACATAGCATGAAAAGAAACCAGGTGATGACTTGATATTAAACAAATACCAGTTTTCAAAGCAGTTGCAGATAAAACAAAGCGCTATCAATGATGCAGTGGCCTATTAATAGCTTTATTTTGAAGCTATTTTTCGCTCATAAAAATAGCTTTCAACTAATATCAAAATTTTGATCACATTTGGTAAAACTTTGGGTCCCTGGTAGACTACTCTGTAGTCCAATTGGTTTTTTTTTTGTTTTTTTTTTTACTTTTTTCCAATTGTATGTGTGTGGTTTTTTTTTTGTTTTTTTTTACTTAACTTTTTCCCCAGTAGGCTTTTTTCCCCAGTAGGCCTATCGCAAAGAGAAATGATAAAAAAAATAGCTGAGGGTAGAGGGCGCGATAACTACTAACCGTTGAGAATTTCACTTTATCATGCAGGTCAGTTGAGGGAGGGCTCGGATAACTACTCCCCGTTAATTTTCTCTTCACCATACGGGCGGGCATACCTGCACAATTGGACTACTTACTTTCACTTTGGGGTCGAGATTGATAACGTTTGAACCAAATTGACCAATGGCTAACAAGGATTTGCGGGGCTTGTATCTGGGGCTGGTTATCTCTGTGATCGATATTCATGAGCCTCGTGTCCCGTGTTGGCTATGCACACACACCGTAAGTGCCAAGCATTTGAACAGTTGTTGAAAAAGAAATCCCAACATAATTTTTATTGAGAGGCAAATTAATTTGATTGGTATTCAATCTTAATAAGTACATATTCATTGTTATATGTGCGAGATTAGAACTTTATATGACTTGTATTAAGCGAGCAATCGTGAAATAATCACAGCAAGTGCGAATAAACAGGCCGCTGCACGTAATTCTCAGGCATGGAACCATAAGCAGATTTACGTAAGTTATAAGCCTTTATGTCTCATTTTGAACATTTAAATATGCTTCATTTTCTCTCGGACTTTTTTTTTGCACTTGGAGGATATTGTTGTACATATGTATACGCAAGGTATTTTTTAACATTTAGAGCTTTATTAACAAAGCGAAATGGATTTTTCTATCCTCTCAACCCCCCCTCAAAACACACGCATGTGCTTCTCCACGCCAACGGCAGCTTACACATGTTCCCTCTGCCTGTCGTGATTCACGCCCGCCGTTGCTCTGCACAACAGATTTACACCATGCGTAGCCCACGTATCTTGCAGCATGGAACCCATACTACTACTACTCTATCTGCTCGAAAAAAACACGGAAAACAGTCACAAACTTCACAGATTCAGTCACAAACTCCACAGATTTAGTGCACTGATTCCATGCGAAAATCCCCAACATTCCACTATTTATTTTGCAATGCAAATTAGCTACATAGATAGATCGATTTTCAAGAATGAAGGACTCATTTTTCTGATAGGTAAAGGTAGAGAAACTTGCACGTACTTTAAAATAAAAATCACAAGAAAAGTAGGATGATTTCGTGTAACTATTTACCAACTGAATGTTTTTTATATCGAAGTGAACTTGCATTCATCAAAGATCTGAATTATTTTCAATTAAAAAAAACAATATTTTCATCCGATTCTATGCATCCCTTCAACAATTTTTGACGAGTCCTATTCATCTGTAATTTCTGATGATTGACAGATCTTACTATTCGAATCCACAGAATGCAGATTACCTGACCGCAGCTGAAAGTACATAGTCAATTTTTTTTTCCGAGGGGGGTGGTCACTGAACTCTCGCGATCACAAACCTTAGTGAGATCATAAAGGGAGGCATCTATTGAATGATTATTATTTCGTATAAAATGAGAAGCCGGTATGTGTAAACAGTGCCCTCTCTACATGAAGGTCCCCGAGCGTATCTTTTTGTGGTATAATGCCATGTCATAAGGGATCTAGGCCTAATTCAGCTTAGTTACGGCGAGAATTGCGTCACGATATTAGAAATAGAAGAAAATGATAATAATAATAGATAATGATGATAATCCTGGGTTAAATAAGATGGGACAGCACACAAAAATAAATTTAAAAAAAATGCAAAAATCGACTATGGCATAGTCTAGGTCCCTGGGGATGAGGCTTTACGTGATCAGGTGATGAACCTAAGAAGTCCCAGGTCTAAAGTTACTCTTTTTTGTGATTACCAGGCAAATATCTTTATTCTCTAAATACATGTATGTCATTTTCCAAGCTTATAGTCTTGTGCCACACCCAGATTACTGGTTAGACCTGGAAGTATCGTCCACACAATGTTTTTTTTGATGGTTTCTATCGCTCAAGACCTACTGATTCAAGATCGGAAGAGCCACTGCAGCCACCCTTGAACATTTTGAAATATCCAAAATGGCCGCCAAGATGGCCGCCAGGAATATAGAAGGCCATATCTCGGCTCCCGGGGCTACTATAAGGTCGGTCTTGGTGGCTTTGGCTAGGTTTCAAGGGTCAATAAAATAATTTCTCTCATTATCTAACATTTGAAATCCTTCGTTTACATTGAAATCCAAGATGGCTGCCACAAAATGCTCACGACAACATACAAAAAGTAATCTCACTTCTGGAGCAGCTATGAGACTGGTTTTGTGGTTTTGAGTAGATTTTGGGGGGCCAACAAAGAATCATTACGTCTTTAGCTGCATGAAAACACTTACGTTTATATAGAAAATAAAAACGGTTGTTGAAATATCTATATATCCAATGGACATTGATCCTACTACTAGAATAACTATAATATGAAGGGCAATTGTCCTTAGGATGTTAGGACTTGTCAGTGCAATAAGTGTCATGTTCAAAAGCTGTGTTCTCACTGTGAATGAATTTCCAAACTCTACTCATGTCTGTTGTGTGATGAAGAAGCAAGGAAGACAATTTACCCTTACCGTTAACATGGTTAAAAGTGTGTGAGCGTTAGCGTTTCAGGGACTTTGTGAAAGTAACTTATAAGGAATAATGCTAAACTCAATTTAAAGGCATATCAGTGAATTGCTTAAATCGAAACGAAAAAATTCATCAAAAAAAGCGATTTGTTGCATTATTGTAATAAGTTACAGGTATTCCCACCCAATAAACCCCGGGAGTGTATAGGACCAGAAGAGCAACCTCAATTAGGAAACAAATCGGAAATTTAGTCATTATCGTCGTACGGACTTTAGTACAACACATAATTGACATGGAGATTCATATTGTGACACTGCCGTTTTCTTCCATTCTGTAATTCTTAACGGTTGGGCAAAAAAGACTTAAAGAATATTGCACATTTTTTTTGAAGAGAGCCCTCAATTTTTTCAAAAATGTTGAGATTCTCAAACAGGTTTGCATTGGTAACGGGTCGCTAAACTATACCTGTGATGGTTAAGACGAACATGTCTAGATGTGTCACAAACGAGGAATTTTGGTTGGAATTAGAATCATTATATCGGGATCCCGAGAATAATTCAACGGCTGCTGGAAACAGCCTTCCAATGTGAAATACCCGGGAAATAGCGCCTGGACATATCTACGCTCATCAATTAGGTTATTTACTGGTTCAGGAATGTCAAGTTAGAGGTTATTTTCTGAGGTGTACTAAGGTCATAAGGACGGACATAAACGTAAACATTTCCTAGCTTCTGCCGTTTTAAGTCAATCTGGGATCCCAATTTTAATTACAAAATAGCTTATTTATATTAAATACCGCAATTTTTAGCATTTTCGTTTGCAGGTATAGTTTCGTAGACAATTAACAACATAACTCGGCAAAAAAAATCAAATTTGAAATTGGGGGCGCTCTTCAAAATATGTGCTACATATTGCTTTAAGAGAATTCTACAGGCTTATCCTTTCCTTTTAGCTATTCCGGAAAATTTCAAATATTTCGTTCTCTTTCGGATATAAACACTGTAGTGTCTATTAAATGTCTTAAAAGCTATGGCTGAATACTCATATTAAATGATGACACACCAATTTAGTTGGCTTTCCTCAGCAGCACAGTATCCACATTTTTGGATATTACCTATCCTATTACAATCACAAAAAATAGTGCAGCCAGAATGGGCGAAAGAACATTCGTATTTGGGCAGATCACCGAGGATCAGCTGCAGTATATCCACAGTGATGTACTTCTGGAAGTGCTGTAGAAACACCACTTGGCACTATTATGGTAAGCTTGTTTGGTTTGTGTCTTTGAACCATCCATAGGTGAATGGATCCAAGAGGGGTGCGTCTCCATTTAATGATGCCTTCCAAATACTTGCAAATGGGCATGCTTTACATTCTCTGTGAATGTTCTGTAGTTGGTGGCAAGGTCTTTATCCCTGATGATATTGGTACTTGTCTTTCTGCCCCATTTTGACAATCGCGTATCATATCCAACATCGGGCATTGTCCCTTTGGCTTTGCTTCCATAGCACACTGCAACAAATGCCATAGCGTCTGTAATGACGTCATCCATCTGGGCAACAATAGTGTCAAGCTAATGAAGTTTAAAGCCTTCAAAAGAAATTTAAGTACATTTGCTTTGCCAATCCCCCATGTGAGCTCTGGTATAGCAACCAGACAAAACATGAGCTGTGAGCACTCGTGGCGCTATCCTGCATGCTTCTTGGCAGTTGCCCCAATGTCTATCATGGAGGCTGGGAGCTGTTACCCTCCATCAAGAGTTGACAAAGTGAGTTTACTGAGAATGCACAAGTACAATAGCAGGATGAAAACCATCGGTGTCATCACAGATTACTTTGATGCAACTGATTGCCTAATTGGCGACAGTTGTAACTTTTGGGTATAATAACATCAGCCATCAGCAATGATTTGTTTTGAGATCAGTATACTATATCACAAGCCCCTTGTTGTCTTCATTGGGATCAAGCTGGTTTCTGTCACTACAAGTCTGTGCTAAGTTGTGGTAATGGAGGCTTGTAGGCTCTTCGCTATTGACAAATCAGGTCGATAATGTGAACTTTGGTCCAAGTAACATTAAAGCGATTTATTGGTATAAATCTATCGGCACATATATAATTAAATATCCCTAAATAAAACGTACCCGATGGTTTTCATGGCCATTGGAGTATTCCTTGCGAAAAATCCAGATTTATTCCGACCAATCTATACAACTCTACAACGATCATGGAAGCTACCATGTTTATTCCCTGTGGTATATTTACAATGCCGCATGCATTACCAAAACAGAAGCCAGCGAAAATATATCCCATATGCGCATATATCACGTGCAAGTTTGCCACAAGCCTCATCCTTTTGAACTTCGTTGAGCACACAAAGGATAGGAGCGAAGTTCGTTTAGAATTTTTTATTGCAAAAAATCTACACTTTTTAAAACCTCAGTGATATGAGAAAAATGTTAAGAAGGGTGTTTTAGATATCATTTTGTGATTAACAAAGGTTTCAGTTGGCCTAAACACTAACAATCCCTGAAAACGTGGACATTTGAAAAGGGGTCGCTTAATATTTAGTTTTATCGCAGTCGCACTGTAACCACTGATCTCTATACAATGGATTGGCAACACAACAGTAATTGTATATTAGATAAATGGAGCAACTGGCGAGCATCTTGGTCTACCGAACACAATACCATTCCAGAGACACCTGTTTAACAGAAGTTGTATCCCGGGTGCACGTTTTAGAGACATGCCATCCCATACGCGCAAATACAATGAGCTCACTGAATTGGCTTGATTCTGTAGTCTGTTATGTCGCTTATCCACATTTCAATGGTAACAATTTTGTATAAATGACCGGCTCTTAACCACCTGCTTGGGCTCTTTTTTGGATGACCAATATGGCCATCAGTGCTTCAATTACGAAGCCAAGGTTTCCAATCCATTGTATAGAGATCAGTGTTCGAAACCCACTACTGCGCGGTTCAGCAATCTACGTACTTTTCAATGTACCAAGTAGCGCTTCTTTGTATGATGTAGAGTTTCCTAATTTTATTTTAAAAACTATATTTTATAATTTATAAAAATTAGGCACAAATGTATGCCATTTTTGATAAATTTATATATTTTAAAGGAAAACGTTTGATTAAAGCTGTGTTTTTAATTCCAATGTTAAAAGTAAACGCGATAGTCTTTCATACAAGCCAGAACTTGACTAACCACCGATCATCTTTCAATTGGTGTGAAAGACTAAACATGGCTTGTGGCAAAACGATAGCGTAAATAATCAACGTGGCGTCTTCCTTAAATCGTCTACTGCTTCGAAAGCTCGTGAAAATGCTGTTTTCTTTGGAAGGAATACTCCAATGACCATGAAAACCATCTGGTACGTCATATTTAGGGATATTTCATTATATATGTGCCGATAGATTTATACCAATAAATTCCTTTAAAGGTTGACCTGCTGACATACTTAGGTGGCAGAGGGGTATTTGGACTGAGTTGGTGATGCTTGCTTGCTTGCTAGCCAGCACGACCACTTCTACTACTACCCCTGATGCTGCTTTTTCTTATCGTGCAAACACAGTGGTTCTCAAATGATTCAGCCAGAGGTGTGTACAATGTCTAGCTGCTTAACTGAATTCTACAGGGTCCTTGTCTGCATTGTTGCTCCAGCATTGGGCAGACCAAGAGATGATCAGGTAGCGTCCCGATCCACTTGCAGGCAGCTCCACCTCCGCAAGGAAAACCCAGATTGGCAGACCCTTGTTTCCAACCAGCCGAGACACTGACACTCAGCACGCGAGGAGCCAGCCCCAGGCGGAAGACGCTCACCAGGTTCAATACCAACAGACTCCACTTGGTTGATAACAAGGCAACACCCTCAAACTCCCTAGAGACTGTTTCAAGCGGTTGGATTTGCTTAAGAAACTCTCTCTGGATTTGAGGCGGTTAGCAACGGGTCCCTGTCCAGACATTGGATACCTGGTATTCCCATGCTTCTGCTGCCCCCTGCCAACACGACGGATGTCCGGCGAAGCAAACTCCCGCCAGGTGCACAAGTTGTTCGTTGGTGTTGATGCTGTTATAATAGTACGGTCTGAATAAAAGATACACGTCTCCTTGACTCAATTTGCCCCAACGATGTATTTCATGGAGCCATTGACGAAGTCCTTTACAGTCCCTTTAATCGGCCTTTGATGTTATCATGCCTCAATAAGTCGAAGCTTCTGCTCCCATCAGGAGATTATTGCATCAAAGAAACGTAAGGATGCCGATGTTTTCATCTTGCAAATTACACGCCTACATTCTCAGTAAGCTCACTTGTCATATCTTGATGTAGGTACCATCTCTCATATACCAATGCTGGAACATGGGGGAAACCATCATAGCAAGTAGAGAGAGTGTCACAAATGCGCGCTCTCTTTCTCTTTATCGTCCTGTTGCGATACCATAGCTGACTTGTGGGGTTTGGCAAAGCACGGTAGTAAAAAATAATGCTTTTGAAGGTTGAAAACTTGATACCTGGCACAGAAGCTACTGTATGTGTTGCGGCACATGTGGCATTTGATATATATGTGGTC
This sequence comes from Ophioderma brevispina, assembly GCA_023653785.1. Classification (NCBI taxonomy): domain Eukaryota; kingdom Metazoa; phylum Echinodermata; class Ophiuroidea; order Amphilepidida; family Ophiodermatidae; genus Ophioderma; species Ophioderma brevispina. Next base: position 22,914 of record JAMKCH010012912.1, read on the forward strand.
TGGAAAGTGGCAAAACATCAAAGCGAAAGGTTTTGCCACCAACTACAGAACCAAATATGTCCCGTACGCCTGTGACAGCTGATCCTCCGTGTTCTATAGCAAAATCAGATGTCTTTGGCCCGCTGGCTTGAAACTTTTTGTGAGTGTAATAGGACAGGTATATGTCCAAGAAGATGACAACGGGGTGGGCTGCGGAAAGTGTTGGCTCCTTCAATCGCACACTCAGAGATGAGCTGTTTATTTACAGTGAGAACACCGCTTGTGAGCAATTTCACTTATTGGCACTGTACAAGTCCTCACAGACATTAACCCGTATTCATATGATATGTTTTCTAAGTATGTGATAACGGACCCTGTTTGGATTAGACATTTCAGGAACCTTTTTTTTAAATTCCATATAAACAGAATGATTTAATGTCAAGATGCCTTTGCCCCTCAAAACCCCAAACTCCACAAAAAACAGTCTCATAAATGCTACAAAGCTGAGATTACTATGTGCATGTGTGTTGTGGGCATTGTGTCGGGCCAAATGGTGGGCCTATCCGTGGGATTTCAATGTAGAAAAAATAAGGATTTGAAATGTTTAGATAATGACAAAAATACTTCTGGACCCCTAAACCTAGCCAAAGCCACCAAGACTGGTTTTATAGTAGCTGAGATATGGCCTTCTATGGTCGTGGCGCCATTTTGGCGCCATCTGGGATATTTCAAAATGCTCAAGGGTGCTGCGTGGCATCATGCAGATCCTGAATCAGTAGGTCTTGAAGAGAAGAAATCCATCACAAAACATTGTGTTGGACGACCATCCAGGTTTTGTGTTTGGCACCAACTATTAAAGATAACATGGTTTAATCATTGGTTATGGGGTTGGATTGTATCACCAACTAATTTTGAAGACTAAGATTTATTAATAATAATAAGCCCTAAATCATTACATTTTGTTGGAGTATTGCAAAGACAAGAAAAATGGAACATGAAACCATAAATATGAGACATCCACCATTTTGGGTGCCAACATTAAAACATTGTGGTTTGGTGGACCGCATTGTCATCTGCCATTGTGGTTGTGATGGGGGCCAAAGGTTACATGAGGTCCTGGAGGTGATATGGGTCACTGAGGGACATGGGGTCACCAAGTGACATGGTCAACCGAGGTCAACATGAGGTCACATGGGATCACAGAGTCACATGGTCACATGGGGTCACCAAGGTCACATGGGGTCCCAGGTCCACATTGGTCAATAATGGGGTAACCACGGTCACATGGGGTCACAAAGTCACATGGGTCGGGCCAGTCACTAGTCACCCCACCCTGTGTGCGCCTACCTGTTGCCCCCTCCCCTGTTTCCTCCCTGATGCAGCACACCCGACCCCTCCCTAATGAATGGCATGAAAGGTGACATGAGGTCATCAAGGTCCCAAAGATCACCTCACCCCTTCCCCCCCATCCCGCCCCGATGCCCCCCCCAACTATCTACTCCGCACCCTCCCCAACTATCCTTTCTGCAAACCTCTTCCCCACTGCACCTTAAACCCTTCCCCCTCCCCGAATGCATGCAACCCCGCTCGATCCCGCCTGAACGGCACCCCGACCCTCACCGATGCACTCCACACCCCCACACCCACCAACTTCCCCAACAAACCCCATAATTTCCCCAAAACCCCAACTTTCCCTTCCCCCCAAACCCCACCCTGTTCCTTCCTAAACAACCACCCACCCTTCAACACTTCTCCTCGAATAGATTCAAGCTTATCAATGAGGGTTTGGGTTATATGGATCCCAACAGATGCCATATCTAAATGATAGTCTATCAATGTAATATAATTCAAGTCCCCCCAACACCCACCCTTTCCTCTCCCCAACACCCACCCTTCATCCTCCCTAACAGCACAGCCTTCCCCATTGACATGCGGGTCACTGAGGTCACCTGGGGTCACCAAGGTCCATTGGGTACCCATCTGTCCCCTACCTGATGCACCCTCCCAGCTCCTGCCTGCGATGCACACCGACCCCTTCCCAATGAATGGCAACCAAATGTGTATGAGGTCACCATGGTCCATGCATCACAAAGATCGCCCTCATCCCGCCCTCTCCCCATGCACCTTACCCTTCTCCCTCCCTGATGCATCCCACCCCACCCACCCTGACCCCTCACCGACGCACCCAACTCCTCCCATGCACCCCCAACCACCTCCCAACACCCTAACTTCCCCAAAACCCCACCCTCGTTCCCTCCTAAACAACCCACCCTTCACTTCCTCGTCCCCACCCTTCCCCTCAACACCCCACCCTCTCCTCCTTAACAACACCCCAGCCTTCCCCAGACTGGTTTCACCAAGGTCACATGGGGTCCCGAGGCACACGGGGTCACCAAGTCACATGGGGTCACCAGTCACATGGGGTCACCAAGGTCACATGGGGTCACCAAGGTCACATGGGGTCACCACGTTCACATGGGGTCATCAAAGTCACATAAGGTCACCAAGGTCACATGAGGTCCAATCCACCCTCCCTACTGATGCACCCTCCCCGCTCCGCCCGATGCCACACGGGGGGGGGGGGACCCATCCCCAATGAATGGTACCAAAGGTGACATGAGGTCACCAAGTACAGAGGTCACAAAGATCACCTCACCCCTCCCCGATGCACCCTCCCCAATTATCTACCACAGCCCCCTCCCCAAGCACCTTACCCTTCCCGATGCACCCCACCTGAACCCTCACATACCACTCACGACGAACTCCACCTCCCAACAACCCCACCCACTTCCCCCCAACAGCCACTCCTGTTTCCTCCTAAACACACCACCTTCATTTCCCTCCTAAACACCACGCCATTCATTTCCCCCTCCCCAACACCCCACCCTTCATTTCTTCCTAACACCCCGCCTTCATTTCCCCGCCAACACCCCACCCTTTTTCTATCTCCCTAAAACCCAGCCTTCCCCCTCCTATGATTCACACACAAGATGTATGGCCATGTGTGTTTTCAGTAGTAAAGATATTTTGCATATCCAATTGTATTGTTTAAGCGATACAGCAATTATGCTATTTAATTAGCTAATTTGTATATTTTTAAATGTAAAATTTTGTATCACAAATTTGAAATGTTAAAGAAGATTGCCCACCATAATGTTTTTGCATGCAGTGAAAATTTTGCCTATCAAATGAACGTTTCAAAAAAAGTGATTATGCAGATTTTGCATATTAATTAGCTCATTTGCATATGTAATTCGCCGAAATCGCCCAACATCTTCAGGTGAGAAACTCTTTAATCCGCTTCCCTGCCAACAAGTTACATTCATTATAGCCTTATGGAACTCCAGATACTTGGACACCAAGCTTTGCGGGAACAAGGGTTAAAATTTTGACTGAAATTGAGGTCAAAGGTCACATGAGGTCCAACAAAGTCACATGAGGTCACCAACATGTCATCCACCCAGCCCCCTCCTTTGC
>JAMKCH010012913.1:0-74219 GCA_023653785.1 Ophioderma brevispina
TGGAGAGGAGAGTAGGAGGGTTGGTGAGATATGGATGCTGTTGAATGGCCGAAGTTGGAAGGAGGGAGTAAGGGCCTGATTGCTATGAATATGAGGTGAATCCGGCCCCCGCCGGTTGCGGGGACAAAACCCGGATTTAAAACTTTTGGTTTTACTACTACTACTTCTTAGTTTGGTGACATGTTCTTAAAGATTCATATTGGAGTCAAAGAAAACACCCCCAGATTACGGATACTGGAAGATGTTGGGATGATAAAATCACCAAGGGGAAGATTGCTACCAAGCCAACGATGTTTGTTGTTTTGTATGAATACTAAAAAACTGTCTGTGTCTGGACTTATTTTGGGTGAAGTGTTTTTTTAACATCCAAATATTTATGTCATTGACACATTTTAGCAAGTTGAAAATTGCAAAGTGCTCACCCTGAACAGCAGAATCAACTTCAATATAATCCCGAATGTCATCATTCATATGGTATTTCAAATTAATGCATCTGACGAAGAATACGGCCCATAGCATGAGTGTAAAGCACAAATCCCAAAGGGCCTACAACAGACCCTGGGGTAAGCTAACATACTTGAAACGTGTATCGTGTCAAAGTAAACTCCTGAAGTGAGAACCCGGCATGAGGCTATTCTCCAAATATTGTGGCAGTGCCAGTATACCAAATTCATGATCACAGTATGAAGGAGTATTGGGATCGAGCCAAAAAATACCGTTTTGGTATGCGGGACGGAATTTGATAGCACTTTTTCAGTTGCATCTCCCTAGTTGTTGGTTTAATGGATCCTAATTAATATCTGTGAGGACAATTAAGTTATACACTACATATACAACAACAAAAAAACAAAGGATGTAGAGTGTTTCCATGGCAACGCCAATTTTTAATGATGTGGTGGGACGGAACAGATAGCTTACACATAATTGTTAACACGACCGTTTCTGTAATTTTTATCAAAAGTACAAGGATATGAAATAACTTTTTAACACTGATATATAGTCCACTAATCCTAATATAACATGCAAAAAGGAAAAAAGAGACTCCCCACAATTTCACATAGCATGTGTTTAAAAAAAATTGGTCGATATGGTGGGATGGAAGTGGTGGGACGGAATTTTGTCCGCATTACTATTTGTTATTGTAATAATGTCCAAACTTGGTCAAATTGGTCTTGAACTAACTTAATGAATATTACTTACTTAAGCGTTCGTTAATACGTATTTCACCCAAGACAAGGTACTTACTTCAAACAAAAAAATCGTTGCCATGGTTACTTGAATAATATTTGAATTTTGAAATTTTCTTTAATTCAACACTGAATTTTTTTCTAGGCATGATTTTGCTCGGCAGGATCGCCTTATTAATGTCCCACATTGCTCAGGTAACATAGATATGTAACCTTTAACCTCCTTGTCCCAACTGGAATGGGAGGTGGAATCTTTCTAAGAACATACTAGGGTCATACTTGCATTTGCCTGGTTCTCGCCAGGCCATTTCCTACCCCCAGACTTGGACTTGGCCTTAACATTGGTTATGGTACCAATCATCTCAACCACCCCACCTTGGAACACTTCATTGTCATTAAAATACATGGACCAAACAATCCCCTGTACCCCAGTCAATTTTCTAAGACACTGAAGAAGTTCCTGATGTTCCAGGCATATCTTGATCAATTGGTGGGCCTACGATTGAGTGCTCAAAGAATATCAAAGTTTTTTTCACAAATCAAGTGATTCTAGATTTTTTAAAATGATTTAGGGCCAGAAGTGATACAGTTTCTTTCACTTAAAATCTGAGATGTTTGGAATAACAAAAAAAATCTAAAACTCCTGATAACTGCGAAATTCAGGCCCTCCATGTGTTATTCCGTCTCACCACAATTGCTTCCGTCCAACCACAAATTGAGGAACTCAAAACCATAAACCATCACAAAATCATATAATTTATTAAACTAGTGATTTCTTGTTTAGAAATATTAGTTGCCCTAATATTGATGTCCTGACACATGTTTTGGCGAAATTTATAATTTTTTGTTTTTGTTCGTGAACTTAAAAAAACCCTCACAAAATGTGGTGGGACGGAATTATTTTGTTATTGTTTTGTATTTTTAATTTCTAGAAACACAAGGTCACATATTTTTGGTATCAAAATTATCTTACTAATGTCCCTCCTTAAATATCAAAACAATTTTGTTGTTTACCCTCTTATTATATTTAATTATTTCACTTTGTTCAATTCGTCCCACCCCATCGAAGGCGCCATTTTCATGCTTTAATTGTTTATATCTCGCCAACAACGCTATTTTTTACCAAAAAAAGTTTTGATCCAGAACTTCAATTATTACTCTACTCAAACCATTACAATATTCACTCATACAAGCAATTTGAAATTTCACCTTTGATGATGACTATTTTGGCTCTGACCCTATTGTGGAATCAACAGTGTCAAATGCTGCACTGAGGTCTAACATGAAAAGGAAGATGGCTTTGTTTTTGTCAATAGCACAAAGAAAATCATTCTGAACACAAGATAATGCGGTCTAAGTGCTATGTTTAGCCCTTATAGGCAGATTGCATAGGTTCAGCCAAATTAATGATGAATATGCGCAGTAATCTGAGCAGCACACACTTTTCAATTATTCACTTTTCAATTATTGTCGAAGTATGCATTGCAACAGTGCATTGCTGTTGTGGATTTGTCCTTTAAAGTGGCCCAAACAATTTTCAGTCGCTGCATTCCAAAAAGTATATTTTAAAACAACAATAAGCAATTAGATGAAACACAATCCTGAAAGCTATGTTTGTCTGCTACAAGACGGTGTATGTTTAAATTGGGAAATTGGAAATTTCACAACCAAAACAATATCTTTGGAAAGTATAGTTTTTGAGAGGGTCTCTATGTCGTTAACACCAGGATGTCCCCACCTATCCAAAGTTCGTTTAATTGTTTGATTCAAAACTTAATATTACAGATGTGAATGTGATATGCACATGTGTGCATATTGGCACATCACCCAGAGTAAGTTTTTCTGATATCACTACAGTATTATGCCAGCCAGGTGCATGAACTGTTTGAGAGAAGCACTTAAAAGAAGAAACAATAGAGGAAAAGGTCAGTTTTACCTCTTCTGTAAAGAATATCCTCTGGCCCCAAGTTTGTTTGTTATAATTAAGTTCCTTATCATTTCATCTAGTTGATCATCTGCAATATCTGAATACTGCCCCTTGTGTTGAAGTGTCCATTTTCTGCCAGATCAAGGCCAACAAAAAAAACAAACAAACAAAACAAATCAAAATTGTTAAGGATAAAATGACAAAAAATAAAATAATACAGTAAACAACTGTCTGACATCTTGAACACAGTGATCAATGTGCATCACCCTCTACTAGCCCTATTGGCATTATTCCACTGGCCCAAACCAAATACTATATCAGATTAAAATGTTTTTCTTAAAAATATGTGTATACAAGATATGTTAATTAAAGCCACTATCAGTCATTTTTTTCCAAATTCAAATACCCATTTTGTCTCTAAGTGTTAGGTCATATCAACACCTATATAACTGTTCTTTGTGAAAAACAGGCACTAAAGCATTTTAAAGGTCTCGAAGATACCATTTACTACTGTTTCTAGACTTGGAAAAAAGTCAGATCCCAACTTTTATTAGTAAACATGCATTGAAAATTGTCAATTTCTGACAAATCGGCGTGTTGAGCGTAGCCATTTACAGGGGTTTTTACTACAGTAATTTCCGGTTACAACAGTGCAAAAAAATGGACGTTGATGAAAACAAGGGGTTGCGAATTGTTATTTTGAAGAAATCACTGCAAATGGCTTTATAGAGTTCCTCATTAGCATTGTAGTTAATTTATGCTGAATTTTAACCAAATGGTATTAAGTACATGTATACAATCTTGATAATGGAACATGTACTTACTTCAACCTTCTGGTAATTGTTGACACGGACACACCAAGTATATCTGCCACTTGCTTCGAAGTAAAATTCAATGAAACAAGGAATTCCAACTGACTCCTATCTATGTTGTAAGAAGGAGCATGCTTCTCGCCTCCTGATATTCAAGTAGCCTGATACCCACTCTGCACTGGAAAAGATTATTAATAAAAATACTGTAAGTAAACTTACATGATCCCCCTGGAACACATGTCCTCTGACCTTGGTATGTGGGTCGAGCCAAAAATATCATCATAAAAGGTTGTGAATGTAAAATTGCTTGGTATGAGTGAATATTGTCGTGGTTTGAGTAGAGTAATAATTGAAGAGTTCGTGGAATCAAAAACTTTTTTGGTAAAAAATAGCGTCGTAGGCGAGATATAAACAATTAAAAGATGGAAAATGGGCCGCCCTCTCGATGTGGTGGGACGGAATGAAAAAGTGATATAATTAAATAATAATAAGAGGTAACAATAAAATGGTTTTGGAGATTTAAGGGGGCCCCAATTTAAGATAATTTTGATACCAAACAATATGGACCTTGTGTTTCTAGAATTAAAAATACCGAAAAATAATAAAATAATTCCGTCCCCCCCCAACCACATTTTGTAAGGTTTTTTTAAGGTTTCCCGAAAAACAGAAAATATAAATTTCAGCAAAACAGGTCAGACCATCAAATATTAGGGCAGCTAATATTCTAAACAAAAGAAATCACATTTTAATACATTATAGTGGAGTTTGTGATGGTTTTTTGTTTTGAGTTCCTCAATTTGTGGTGGGACGAAGCAATTGTGGTGGGACAGAATAACACATGGAGGGCGGAATATTGCAGTTATCAGGAGTTATAAGATTTTTTTTATTGAATTCAACGTCTCAGATTTTTAAGTGAAAGAAACTGATTCACTCTGGCCTAAATCATTTAAAAAATCTCAGAATCACTGACTGAAAACTTTTATATTTATTTGAGCATTCAATCTTATGTGGAGAGTAGCCCACAATGATCAAGATACGACTGGAACATCAGGAACTTCTTCAGTGTGTCTCAGAAAAGTGACTGGGGTACAGGGATTGGGTCCATGTATTTTATGACATTTAAGTGTTTCCAGAGGTGGGGGTTGAGATGATTGGTACCATAACCAATTGTTAAGGCCAGTCAAGTCTGGGGGTACTGGAAGTGGCCTGGGGAACCAGGCAAATGCAAGTATGACCCCAGTATACATATGTTCTTGAAAAGATTACACCTCCCATTCCAGAGGGGACACGAGGTCAATGGTACTCATGTATGTACCTGAGCAATGTGGGACACTAATAAGGCAAACCACTTTAAAATTTACAATGTAACAAAGATTTTAAAGGATTATATGCGAGAAAAAAACATTAAGTGTTCTAAATTATATTGGTGATTTGAAACGGCATTTCACAGTGTTAAAGTGCACTTGAATCTATATCAATGCTGGTATTTTGGCCTTGATTAAAGGTAATTAATTACATGTAGGACTAGTTTAAAACAATTACTTGTAATATTGTGGAATTAGCACTCAAAATTGGAGGTGATATTATCAGTCTAAAACAAACTGCTTCAAAGGTGGTTTGATAGACTATTGGTTGGTTATATGCTTTGTCTATATTTAATAACCCATAAATGTAGAGGAGAATATTAATATGAACATAAAACTATTTTCCAGTTTCAACCATTTGTACTTTGTAGCCTTGTCAAAAATTGAAAGAAATTTTCAAAATTCATATATATTGGTAACCTGGTAATAAAACTATTTTTTTGTTTTAAGTAATATACCTTGTACTTGGGTCAAATCATTATTAATGAGCCTTAATGTATTAATCTTTCACTTACATTTAGGTTCAAGACAACTTGGTCCAGTTTTGACACTTATAACAATAACAATAGTAAGAGGACAAAATTCCGTCCACCAATTCCGTCCAAACATCGCCAATTTTTTTTAAACCCATGCTTATGTGAAATTGTGGGGAGTCTCTTTTTTATTATTGCATGTTTAATATTAGGATATTGGCTAGAATCAGTGTTAAATATTTAATCATATCCTTGTACTTTGTGATAAAAATTACACAAACCGTTCGGTGTTACCAATTATGTGTAAGCTATAATTCGTCCCACCACATCATTAAATTTGCGTTGCCATGGAAACACTCTAAATCCTTGTGTTTTTTTGTTGGTTGTATATGTGGTAAACTTACTTGTTCTAAAAGACATTAATTAGGATCCATTAAAACAACAACTAGGGAGATGCAACTTAAAAAGTGCTATCAAATTCCGTCCCGCCACAAAACGGTATTTTTGGCTCTGACCCATGTGACCTTTGACCTCATTACATATGAAGATTCCTATTTCTATCTATGACCCAAGTGTGGTCCAATAGTCTTCAACTTTCAAATTAGACCCCATGAATTTTACCTCAACCATTTTACTAACCCCAAGTGTATATCATCCCTCAATGACCTCTGACCTTGTATGTGAACAATATTACCTCAGTTAACATATGTAAGGAACCACTATTACAACCTTAAACCCATCTGGTTTAAATCGGACTTAACCATTTTGAGTAGAGGCGAAAAACGAAACCGAAATGATTTTGAACAATCTTGAGGGCGCCCTATTTTTTCAAATGGCCAGTGTCCTCTTTAAACATGATGATCCATCTTAGATGTTAATCAAATACAACACCTAATCTTTTATTTGAAATGCAGTATTTACAGCTACATCACATACTTTGATAAGAGGAAAATTGCTTGCTGTTGAAAAGCGTGAAGTAATTAGTGTCTAGCAGTTCTCAATTTTCTCAATGGCAATTAATGTTAGGTCCTGACATCAGACTGATGTAAATTTGTATCACAGTACACATATCGAATCTGTGTTAAGTGGGATATACCCACTAACACAGAGGAAGGTGTTTTGAAAACCACTGCACACATCTCTCCATTACCAGTGTTGGACACCAGATGTCCTTTGTTTAGCCGCCTCAGTCTTCCTAAATACCATAAATATGAGTCCCAACTTAACTCAAGAATCACATAGACATGATACAAATGAATTCAAATGAAATCCTTATAACATTTTTGAATGCTATATACATGACAAATCAAAGAGAATTGAAATGGTGTCAACCAGTTTTTAAATTCCTGTGTTATTGTTTTGACTGAGAACAAAGGAAGATGGTCAGGGAGCATTTTCTCACCCAATCAAATATTGGGATAGTACTTTTGAATGGGAGGTGCAATCAATGTTGTTTATATCCCGTCGCAGGTACACTGGTCCTGGTGTGGCAAGATTGCACATATTATTACACTTATTGCATATAAGCCAGGCAATGACATATGGCTGACTGTGTTTGTAAACAGTTTAAACTCCCTTAAACTGTGCTCAAGTGATCGAGATCAAGATCAATACATGTGGCAGGTATGCGCCTTTGTGTACATAGGAGGTGTTAACACAATCCAGTTATGTCTTTGTGAGTCTGTGGATAGACAGACTCACTATTCGATGGGAGTATATCATCAGCATGTCACAGAGGAGATCTAGACTATCCTTGTTATAGTGCTCTGTACATATCTACATCACTTTGTGCCAGCGTTAGTTCCATAATTGTAACTTATGGCAGGCATCTTTTAAAATTTGGACATAATCTTTGGTGCCGTTACAACTGTTCTGTGGGAGTTCCACTGCATTTAAGGTTTGAGATGTTTTGAGATGTTATTCCTAATAAAAGAAAAATCTTTTCTTTTGACATACATAGCAATCTCTAGAGTCTGTAGAAATAATTGTCTTAACCAATTTGTAACCGATGCCTCCATTTGTTCCCAACAAAGTTCATGTCAACATGTACACAGGCTGCCAAATTTGGCAGCCCAATGTATACACGATCGATCATGTGGTTATTACTATCATCCTCACCCCATACCAAACGTAATTGGGGTTGTTCCTTGTTCTTCACCGTGTTACACACAAAATTACCTTTTACCTGGTTGGTGGACTTGTTTCCCTTCTTCAAGTAGCGTGTTTATTACCAATCCCGTAAACCAATTGTTAACTTTCAAAACGTCACGAATATTTCAAAATTGAAAGGTCAATTTGGAAAAAAAAGTAAACTGGATCGTTTCACACTCAAGACAATACTATGTGTTTGTTGATAACCCGCTTTAAACACAAATGAACCGAGTCATTTTAACATTCCGTGCTATGTTAAAATCATTGGCTCGTGTGAAACTTCAATAAATTGGGTGAAATATGGAAGTGTTATCATCATAAAAGTCACATGAACTTTGTAAAATGTTAATACGCCATTATATTTTATTAATTTTTCAATTAAACCTGATTGTTTCATAATAGAAATATGAACGAATTATTTTTTATATCGCGTAGAGTTTGATGAACAAGCCTTTGGTTTATAGCCATTGATTTACACGAGGCTCGATCACTGGTCCTGCGCACGTATCCCGATACACCCTGGCATATCATGTCAAACCTGTACTGTGCGAAGTGCTATCCGTATATGTTGGTAACCGAACATGGTGATTTCGGATATGTGTGCAATGACGAAACTGGATTAGTCTCCCTTGTGTAAAAAGGAGTTTGACAGGACCTTTACGTCATTGATTTATTTATACATGTGAATTTATATCAACATTGCCAGGTGCACCACATGTTGGGAAAACTGCAGTAAAATTTGGCGTTTATGGAGATTTGAGTCCAAGTTGGTATGTGTACTTAGTTTATATGAACATGTTAACCATTCATTTGGGCATAAAACGAATGAATAACAACTAAATTTGAAAGGTTTTTAGAGCACGATATATTTTGTAATAAGGAAAAGTAAAAACACGGTGAAGAGCAACCCAATTACCTTTCATCTGTGGTTGATGATATATTACTCAACCACAGAATCGATCTGTGTACCCAATGTAGACACAACACGGTAAGTTTCACCTAAAATTTCATAATGTGAATTTTAAATCTGGAAAATGGTTATCACAATGATGGCAGAAAGACCTCAAGAAATGCCTACAATTAACGTTTATTGCAAATAATTAATATTTAAAAAGAAGCATTTTGGCAGCTGTAAAGTTAGAGCAGAAGCTGTATGTTTATCTTGGGCTTAAATGGCACTTTCACTATATACCACCTTTCATGACTAGATAGTCTAGAAACAGCAGCCACAAAATTAACTACTAGTCATATCATCAGGACTATGCCAAGTCTGCTAAAATAAAGTGGCTAACTCGACCAATTTTGGCCACGCTTCCAAGAGTGGCCAAGGATGTAGCCGCCCACTGTCCAGTATCCTATCCAATTCAAAAGCGGGACAGTGGGGTATGCCTATAGTCCAGCCGACCATTCCTTTTACAACCGGTAACAAAGGCATCTCCAGTGCAACATTACAACCACTGGCGAAGTGAGTACTAGTGTCTAATATAGTCGCCATGAATAATTGTTTGAACTAAAGCGTACGCAGCACTGGCGTGTGCGACCAGTCACAGGCGTATCACATGTAATATGGGGCCGCTTGCACGGCAAGGTCAATAAGTTATCTTGCCCAGACCTGCCTCCAGAACACCCCAGCATGCAGAAATACAAGGATCACCTGAGAAATGCTGAACTGTTCAGGTAACCAGGGGCTGCATTGTATTCTTTTCGCATCCTTGATGATCTGGCGGGCAAACAAAAGTCCATTCAAATATAATATACCTTCCGTGCAAGGGCCCTATATTTTAAATAATCATTGTTTTTTACGGCGCTGTCCACAGCAGTGTGACCTTCCGCACATGTACACACAGAGATTGTCGAAATTAGTTCAAACATTATTACTCAGCCTATTCTGTCGGTCAGCGTGATTCACAAATTGGGGAAAATTCGCCGTCGATTGGTCAATTACGCTCTTCCACGTTACTGCTGGCGTGAGCTTGATGATAACCACAAGATGGCATTTGCAGCAAAATTCTGAATGACTTCTTTTCAATCACCAATTATATCCGCGTATCTCAACAAATATCTTGAATTATATCAAGAATTTTTTAAGGGGGATGGCCTCGATTTAAGTATATGAATTTTTTATTTTTTTTATTTTTTTTCCTCATATTTTTGCACCCCATCCCCCCATCTGTAAAGTTTGTTGCGCCGATATTTCAAATCCGTTTTGATGCGAGGCTAAAAACGTGATTTTGTAAACCCATAAGTCTGTTTAAAATTAATATTGGTCGACAAAATGGGGCATCATTTTTCGCTCAAAACATTCCTAACCAAACACCCTTTTTGGCTTCGATAGATTGGAAAGAATTTAGTATTCTGTCTGGCCTCAGCTACAAATTCGGCAACGTTAACGGAATAAACCGTATGTTAAAGGTGCCGAATTTTCAGTGGCAGGAATACTAAATTCACCCCTAAGATTTCACGGGTAATGAAGCAAAATAGTAGCTTCTTCTGATACCCAAATGTTGCGCACTTCCGGTAAAATCTGGGTCTTTTGGGGACAGAGGCTTTTACCGATCGGCCATGGACCTTTAAATACAGAAAGCTGCCAAGCACTCCAGAGCTGACGCATAAGTTTCCCTCAGGGCAATATCTTGTTTGAAGCCCGTAAAATCGGACGTCACAATTTTGACCCCCTAGCTTACTGAAAAATAGATAGACCAATATCCTTGACACTTTTGCGGTTAAAAGCTGTTAACCGGAATAAAGCACGCGTGCTTAAAAGTTACAGTACGAATGCTATAGGCCTATCACACCTTATTTAATTGGGCGCGTATTTTGACTGAATAAAGCGGTTAATGGGTATGCGCTTTATTCCTTAAAGAATAATAAACCCCTAAATATTAGAAAGTTGCATTTTTCTTACGACTAGTAGATTTGGCCTATACTTCCACTCCCCATCTTACCCCACCAGCTCACTTCATTTTGCATGGCCTGAACCGGTGGTGTAAACAGTTTTATATCTCGATTTTATACCACCCCTCGCCACTCCTTCCCTCCATTTCACCTTCTTCTACCCCCCAAAACTACTAAACCCCTCTTTTGCTTTTATAAATTACCCCCAAAAGAAAACCCTCTTTCTCGTCCTATGGACGGGTATTACCTTCTTATTGTCCGATTCTATATTACAGATCCTGTACAACCCCCCGTTGCTATACCTTTATACAGCGTTGTCTATGGAACGGTGGTAAACAGGCGTATATATAAGCTTGAGGCTATCGGCCCTATATTATATACTCGTTATACCCCCCGTTGCTATACTTTTATACAGCGATTGTCTATGGAACGGGGGGTAACAGGAGATAATATAAGCTTGATGCTAAGCGGCCCTAGAATTATATATCCGTTATACCCCCCGTTGCTATACTTTAGTACAGCGATTGTCTATGAACGGGTGTATAACAGGAGTATAATATAAGCTTGATGCTAAGCGCCCGATATTATTATACTCCTTTATACCCCCGTTGCTTATCTTTTAGTACAGTGATGGTCTATGGAACGGGGGGTATAACAGGAGTAATTATATAATGCTTTCAGTAGGTGACAAATTTAATAATAAAATACTAAAAAATTAAAAAAAAAGGGTTTTCTTTTGGGGGTATTTATAACCAGCAAAAGAGGGGTTTAGAGTTTTGGGGGTAAGAAGGTCAAGAAAGAAGGAAGGAGTGAGCGGGTGATATAAAATCTAGACATAAAAATATTCATACACACACAAGGGCCGTGAAGAAATAAATAAGTTCGGACCGGGTGGGGTAAGATCGGAGTGGCATTTTAATTTTAGGAACTAGGTTTAGTATTTTGACGGAATAAAGGGCAATTTATAAGGTGGAGTATGCACTTTATTCCGTAGCCCTCGCTATTAAAAAAATGACCCTAAAATATGAAATTGACAAACAAATCAAATAATAAGAGATACCTATGGTATAACCAATTTAGCCTTAACTTTTTAACAACCCCCGCATTTTATTACGGACTCAGCCTATACTACTATGATCGTTTATTCCGTAATTTGTAGGTATATGTGAATGCGACTTGTCGTCAAATGCCGGAAATAGGCCTGGAAATGGCTTCCTGCACCAACCCTGGCTATCAGGGTTATTCTAGTAGTGCGCCATCAGTAAGAGGACATACCTGCATCGCCTGGCGACATTCATACGCATACGCATAGCAGTTTCTTTTTCAGTGAGTTAGGGGGTCAATAACATCACGGGTGGCCTAACAAGACATTCCCCACTCCAGTTGCAGGGAGCGGGGAGTGTGGTGCCAAATTCAACAACCGCGACCGACAGAACAATGAACCACGCATTGCAAGCTAGGGTGATGACAATGCATGCATGATATTCTTTGCCCCTTACCTTTGAATTCAGTCATTGTAATCGTTTTCCAGCCAAGCCCTCAGTCATTGCAACAATGGTTACAGTTTTTCGAACTCATTAAGAAATGTCCGAGTGTTGCAATCCCTTCCATGATTTTAAGATCGTGAAAATCACCTCTCTGAAGACCATTTCACACCGCGGCACAATGCACACCCGTCATAACATGCATAAACCAAATTCAGCCAAAAGGAGCGATCTCATTGGCTGGAATTCCTCCTTGGAGAAATTCAGCCAAAAGGAGCCGACCTCTCATTGGCTGGAATTTCTCCTAGGAGAAATTCGAAGAGAAAGTCAAAAGGAGCGATCTCATGGCTGGAATTTCTCCTATGAGAAATTAATTTCTCCTAGAAAATCTAGCCAATAGAGTCTGCTTTTTGCTTAATTTCTCCTAGGGGTGAAATTCGTAATTTCGTAGTCAAGAATTCATTTCCTACTAGGAGAAATCCAGCCAATGAGAGCGCTCCATTTGACTGAATTTCTCCTAGGAGAAATTGGATTAATTCTGCATGGATAAATTAAACACTAATGACCGGGCGGCGGCCGAACTAATTTCTCCTAGGAGAAATTGCAAATGTCTCCCAGCTAAAATTAAATTTCACTAGTTAGAAATTCAATTTCTCCTCAGGAAAATTAATTTCTCCAAGGAGAATTTAATT
Source organism: Ophioderma brevispina (assembly GCA_023653785.1). Lineage (NCBI taxonomy): Eukaryota > Metazoa > Echinodermata > Ophiuroidea > Amphilepidida > Ophiodermatidae > Ophioderma > Ophioderma brevispina. The sequence continues at coordinate 12,986 of JAMKCH010012913.1, forward strand.
TCTCCAGGAGAACTTAAAATTTTCTTCTGGGATATAATTTATCCAATCAGATTTAATTCTTTTAGAATTAGATTATAAGGAGTGCTGTCATTGGCTGGAATTTCTCCTAGGTGAAATTTAATTCCTCCTAGGAGAAAGTGAATTTCTCCTATGGAGAAATTTTGGTAGTTATGACTCGTATGCCAATGATAGGGCCTAGACAAAGTGCAACTATTAACATGGCGTAACGGGCCTACCCGCTCTGAGCAAATTTCCCAGTTTTTTGGGACATTTTCCTCTCAGTGGTCAAAGGCCAATTTTTCCCGGCGAGGCTAAAAAACGGCTGATTTACATGTTTTTGCATTTTTTTTTCCCGGCCAAAGTCGTAAGGGGGGCAACCTGCCCCCCTGCCCCCCCGCCTGTTACGCCCACTTGCTATTAACTATATTTTTTTCAAAGAAGTGTATATCATGAAATACTCAAACTTGCATTGACTATGAGCTAATTACACGGTTGCTCCAGAAGTCCTTTGTCTCTTAAAATACCCGCCACAATTGTTATTTTACGTTATTTAAACTTCACCAATGGCACATCTACTAAGTGAACCAAGAATAATGATAAAAATGATCTGGTTTTTTTTTTCGACCAATTTTTAGTTTTGACATGTTCCTTAACGACTTCTGATTAACGATGATGTCAAGCACATTTCCAGCAGACACGATCTGCTTGCCAGAATACGTTCAGTAACTTGAATTTCTTTCTTTGTGTCGTCCATTGTGTGTTCTTCGGATGAAGGTAGTACGTTATGTCCAAGGCAGATCTGTATATTCAGAATATGTGGACGGATCCATACGAAGTCTGGTCTTGTGAAACATTACTAGCAAATGCGTTAGATGGGGTTTCCCAAACGGACAACGACTCAACGGAGATGAGATAGATCTCTTGCCCCTAATAGACTGGGTCCTGGTCTACAACTAATGCTATCTACGCGAGGCATAACATATTCCAACGCTTTGCCGTCGGGATGTTCTCTACACTCGCCCCAACCCCTCTGCACATGGACAATATGAAAAGAGCGCGTTTTGTATCTAGGTGGGCTCCAGGTCTTGACAGTGTTGTCCAATAAGGGGTCGTATTCTACAGACAGCCATGCCGAGTTTCATCGCACAGCAATGGGTTGGGGCGCAGATTCCGGCTGTTACGCTACATTGCGAATTCATTGGCTGTAAGGAAAAAATAAAGCAAATTGCAAGACACTCATTAGATAAAGTTGATGGTTGTTGGGGTTGGCTTCTGTGTTTCGAGTACAAAGCGATGTTAGCATGTGTTAGGCAAACCTACTGTGTACCGATCTTCTCCGTTGCAAGTTACCATCAGCACAGGGGGGGCCAGTAAGTACAAGTTTACCTTGGATCCGGTCGTATTCCTTAGAACGAATGCCTTGGCACGGTTTCCCGTATGGTCTTCGGGCTCAAACAGGCATGCCAAGTTCTAGCGCAACAATGAGTGGTTACACATTGGTATGCGTTCGACATTGTTCTCCAATTGGGCTGAAAGTCAAGCAAAAGGTTAACAGCGCATTGTTAGTAATTAAAGTTAGTATTGTTATTATAAAATTCACTATAAGCTACAGAACACAGCAAAGCTACAATAGTTAAGCCGTAAGCATTGACACTCTACATAAACGCATACAGGTGGTCACAAGTTAAACGTGACTCATGTGAATCATAAAAGAACAAACAAACAAACAAAAATCTATCTTCCTCTAACCCTTCCTCAAAATGTTAAATCGATGATACATTCATGTATATAGTGAATTAAGTGTAACCCACCTCAGCTATGTATAAATTATTTGAAAACTGGAAAAAGCGGGATCTATGAACACAATTTTCCGTAACTGTGTACATCTAACGCTTAACAGATCCGCTGTACACATACGAGCCATTACATACCCCCGATAACTGCCACATGCCCAGTGGGACTCTTCCCCGGACTCCTTTTGGTCAAATACGAACGAGTATTGTAACATTTTAGATTAGACACACCTGTATCTAGAGATAGGAAGCAGTTAATGTATTGCACTTTGGATGTTAAACGAATAAGCCCTTCGTGTGAGTTGGGGTTTTTACGTTATGTGAATTTCAGTAATTTTAAATCATTTTACTATAAATTTATTACCCAATCACCTCATAATAATTACGCTAACAAGAGCTTTATTCAAACAGTTAAGTAAGAGGTGGAATTGACTGGAAATTAAACTGATTACTTTCACAAGAGGTCAGTAACAACCCTAATTAATAATCATTAACAACTTTATTTTAAGATGTACTTTTGAATTTTATGTTCATTATCTTAACTAATAACTTAAACCAGCGGTAAGATGACGTCCGTATAGCGCCATAATACCAAGCCCAACTTTGCATTTTAATTCCATTTTCCCCTCGCTGAACCCTTACAGATTTGCTTAAACGTCCGTAAAAAAACTTCTCCAGGCATCGTCGCAATTTTGATACCGTCTTATTCCACTAGAAAATACACGGGCCATCAAATCTTGCAAACACAACATCTTGACAGATACAAGTAGGCGTGGCGGTGACATTGCCTGGGAAGAAACAATCATCTGAAGATCTTTCTTTAATAGAGGAAACCCTCTCCGGCGGGAGTTTCTCATTCATGTTACCAGCAGTTTTAATGCACTTCCGATAAAACAGATAGTCGGGTGTACGCATATGGTTAGTTGCTGCAGTAGTTTTTGAAGACATAATAAAGGACTGACCTTTCTTTCAAGACTTATCAAAGCAATTACTGAATCATCGTCTCCACTAGCTTTAGTCAATGATTTAATTGAGCGACAAACACTGCAAATTAATTCTAGAGGTATTATTTGAGGCACCTTCAATATCGTAACGTATATTCACGTATGTTTAAATATTTGAAGCTAAAACGTAAATTTTTTTGTTTAAAACACCTATCTTTTTATTCTGTTTTAAATCTTTAATTGATGACACATCTCCAATTTAACGTGGTCCCTCTGCAAATTACGTCCTTAGGCAACTAAACCTATCGCCAATTTCTTTCTCGTGTCGTTGTGATTGCTTGTCTCAACGATGAACGTTGGGCACCCATCATAATCTACAACGTTGCCTTGAATTTTAACCCCCACAAATAATCTGCGGTAATATGGATTACACTTCAGTTTTTTACAAAACCAGAACTGTATTTGTAGCAACTTGCCTCTGCTATCAGCTAAGCGCTGCAATATGTGGAAAGCATCAAATTTGTGAGTATGATGAAAGCATCAAATTTTGTGAGTAAAATTCCCTTTTTAGTACATTTTAAAATCTGTTACAAAAGAATTGTAAGGAATTGTAAGGAAATAAACTGCTCATAAAACGGTGTCAGCGATTTTCATATTAATCATCATCGTGACCCATATACCGACAAAAGTTCAAAATGTATCGCACGCTATTAAAATGTGTCCACCAACACTGAACTCCCTTTAGACTTAAGCCTGTTAAAGTGATATTAACTGAATGATTATGATAAAACATAAGCCTCGGATTACAATACGCTCAAAATCCGTAGCTTTAGCGACTTTGTAGATATTTTCTTCCCAATGCGACTTAGGCTATTATTAGCTGAACTAACCGTTACAAAGTCACTTTATGGAAAACTACGGGCGTGCAATCACAAATATATTAGTTTGATTTTCATTGTAACAAATCGCGACAGAAAACACCTTAAAAGAACCTAACACTCCGTAAACGTTCACCTTTTTGAAAATAACATAAATCCTCGGCATCTTGGTAAGCACATACTGTTTTAGTGATAGAAGAAATCCTTTAACTTAAACTTTCGCAAATGGTAACCGATTTGTAACCTTTCGCAAGTGAAACGATGGCGACGTAAAGGGATCCATAACCGGAAGCATCTACTTTACAACGTCCAGATCGCGTACCGTCAATCTATAGGTATTTACATCTCACAACTTTGGCGGCATGTGGATGGTTTGTTTTCTCTTTCACATATCTTTAATCAATATTCTTTGCAAATTGAGGACTGGACAATCATGGGTAATGTTTTATGCAGGCAGCAAATTTCATCTGGGGTATTTTAGTCTGAATTAGTTATGGTTAAAGCTAAAAAGACGTGTTTGCAAATGAGAATGCAAAAAAAAAAAAAAACAACTCTATTATGCGTACACTATCTTCTCTTTCGTTTCCGGCATACCTTTAAAAAGGCTTGGATGAAATTGAATTAGAAATGGAGCAAATATACGGTTAGCAGGTTCTGAATCATTTATGAGGAAAGTAAGTTCCGATTTTCAGATATGGAAACGATTCAGAACTTTTCTTAACGGCTTACTCTATTTTGCGCAACGAAACGAAACCGACTCAGTGCACCCCATAGATTACACGCTTTATCCCGTCATGTACTGGGTGTATGATGACGGAATAAAGCGCGTAATCCGATAGGTGCACTGAGCCTGTTTCGTTTGGTTTCGTTGCGCAAAATACAGTAAGCCAACTCATATTTGTTCATTTTCCTGTTCGAACGGATTCGCACATTTTTAGACATTTTTTGACTTAATACACCTTCAATGTCATGCCGGTGTGAAAGCAGATATAGTCCGTTAGGAGCCATAGTCCGGGGCTCCATAGACGATAACGGAATAAAGCGTGAAACTAATGTTGCGTAAAGAGTCAACTGAATCGATTGCCCTATTGTTCACCATTGTTCCCGGACTATGAGTACGCCGGACAATGGTTACTTCTACACCGGTATTAATGACTATCCATTAAATACATAGATTGGCTAAACTTTAGTTAATTAAGCTCGTTGTGTCCCTTCTTAAAAAATATGAAATTGAATTTAACGAAAAAAATTATTTTCCGAACAGGAGGTAAGCATATCGTCATGTGAGTGCAAGAAGGTCGTATGTACAATAGCTGCCATGTGATACATCTGTGTGCTGCCATGTATTAGGATATAACTCTCACTTTATCTTCCTTGAGTAAGTGGTTCTTGAAAAGGTTCTTCAGGCGACCGTGTCGCCTGAGAACCATTTCAAGAACCACTGATTAAAGATTTGGCATAATAGTATGTATGTTTAATGAACATTTCTGACAAATGGCAGCTATTGCACTTATTATCTTCTTGTACTCACGACGCGACAATATATGGTGATTATTAACCTATATCATTATTGATCAGAATCAAAATAGAAAAAAAAAAAACAATTTCAAAATTAGTACCAACATAAATTGGACGTTTAGAAAGTTCTTACACGATTGATTGAATTAAATATAATAATTAATATAATTAATTAATATTAATTTGGACATGTAGAAAAAGGGATTTGAGAACACACTCTGTGCATGTATGTGGGTGAGAGAAATCTTTCAAATACTTTAATTGACCAATAACTTGAAATATTGATGATTTTTCCTCCCGAAATTTCATATTTAGAGCCTATTCCATGGACTCAAAAGCTTGCGTTTTTGATTGTTTAATTAGTATCTACTTTGAAAATGTCCGTACCTTTATGAATCGGCCGCATGAAGTAAGGTTAAATAGCTGAATCTCCCACTTTGCTTGCTATGAAACGCTTCATCCTATTATTGATATGACTTCCAAAGTTGGTATTTCTTTTCACACGGGAAATTTGAGGCCAAAATACTTATATTTAATTGTGCCTAGTTCAAACATTAGAGTTTAAATTATTAGGTATTTGGAACTTCTTAGGTAGTTCAATAAGTAGACTTAAAAATAGAATACTTCGATACGAATGGTTATTATATTACACTATTAAACCCACAGAGATTCCACTCTACTAGAATCCCCTCGTTTCGCAAACCGATCCCGCGTTAGACTTCTTAATATTAAAATGCGTATCATCTTTTTTTCTTCTTTCTATCACACAAGACATCTTTTCTTGTAAAATAATTTTTAATAGTAAACTTACTACCAACACAGAAGCCCCCACGCTGGCTGCATTTCTCAAAAATAAACATTTTCCCACTGCATTATACAGGGGACTCGCAGTTAAATGACTGTATATTATTCATTTTTTTGTTTCAATCCTGTAATTAGTGTATTTGAAATAGCACAGTGGTACCACACAGGGATTTGGCGTGGACAGAATAATAACATTTCAACAAATTCTTCCGTACCAAAGGAGAGTGAATTTCACTTTGGTAAAATTAGTCACTTTAATTAAATTTGACGGACACAAATTGTCACTTGTAAATGGGACTTTTACACAAAAGACTAAAACACAGACCGTAACGAACAAAGCGGATAAATAAACACACGAGCAATAAACACAGCTTATTATAAATGCAAAAACCTCATGCAAACGTGTTATGTCAAACAAATGATAAGAGGCGTAGCTAGGATTGTTAAAGGTAATGATGGTGATTTCAGGTTAATTTCAATTAAATTAAATGGATTTTGATGCGCTAGTGCAAGCCTGTGCAATTTTCTTCCAGCTTCATCCAACATCACTTCAAGAATCTGAAGGGGATGGGTAATTTAGCTGAGAGGACACACGGGCAAGTGGAATAATGCTTTGGACCCTTTGAACACTGTAGGTGGCTTTTAGCAATTAAACAACACATCATCCTGTATCTCAAAAGGCACTGAAAGTGCTTTTTAATTACTTTATCTTCCATTTTGGTCAAAAATCCGACAATTTCGATAAAAATCTCACTTCTGTTGATTGGGGAGGGGTGCAAACGCTCCCGGCACCCCAGCTACGCCTCTGCAAATGATCATGACACTGAGCGGGTTAGTATGAGCACCAACTAAGCATTTCGAACATTTTGCAAATTTAAGGTAATTAAACTTTAAATTAATTTTAACATTAAATTTAATATATTTTCCCCAAATGCCCAATTTGCCCATTTTAAGCTACTTACTATTCTAGGGAAGCGCTTCTCTCTGTCTAAGGTTTCTACCGCTTTCACCTCAGATCTTCTTTCTAAATGCCACCAGTTAAAGTTTTCAATCTCAGCCGCCCTTTTCTGAATGTCCACTCCTCTGCTACCCGATGAAATGTCCAATTCTTCGTCTTCTGTGGGTGCTCTTTTTCTGTGTGATGTGACCGGTGAATTATCCATAGGCATACATTGTACTGTGGCAAGAATCGATAGAAACAAAATCACACACGCCAGAATGGCACACAAAGTGGCGCACATTTTCCTCATCTTCAAGTCAAGACACTTTCTGATGTTTTTTCCACTGGCTGACGAAGGCCTGTGCTTCTGCACACAATGCTTCTTTCAGATCACTGCAATCTTCTTTATTGAAAAGTACGTTAAAATATAAACAGATATATACATATAAAAACAAAGTCTCGTTGAAGGGCCGAAACGTATCTTTGCAAGCGAACGCTTTATTCCAATATGTAAATCGATTCTATCGCTTCTTGAATGATAACGGAGAAGGATACCAGGTGGTTCCCAAATCTTGAAGATGCTGGTGAGCGTAAGACGCAGATACCAAAAAACGCCAAAACCATGTGTATAATGAATTAGACACAACTCGGCAGGTGAGGGAAAAATTGTGCGAGTTGGACTCTCAGTTTGCTAGACGTGGTATGCTAAGTAGCCCCAGTGGTTTAACAAAATTGAACATCTAGCTGTCAACCTAGTCACGCAATACGTCAACTGGCGAGCCAATGCCCTATGAGAGCATTTTATATATTTTTTTCCGTTTCACCAAGTCCGTGCGCGGGCGTCGTTCAGATCATCGTAGTTTGCCCGGAAGTTAGTAGTAACAACACATGTCATATGAGCTTCCAATAGGATTCCACGGTCTTTGCGGTCAATTGTCACTATTTTCCTCCACGATATTTTTGGTGAAGTTTTTCTTCGTCCTTCATAGACTGACTGCTCAAACCAGACGGGTGGAGTGTTTTCATTACTTTCCAGACTTTAATCGGGAATAGAAATAATCACAACTTCACAACATCGACAATTTGAAAAAGCTGGGAGAAATGCAGACACCATTGGATTTATCTCCTTTGATAAATATATATTACATTTCAGTTAACGCTAGCCACACGACTTGATATAATCTCACGGGGATTACCTGGATATACTTTGACATCTCCGAAATCAACGTGATACCTCTTTTTGGTTACCCCTTCTTGGTTACCCGCTTCCGTCAAAAACTTTTTGCCATTAAACAAAAAATATAGATAATTTAACGGTGTCTCTAACTCTAGTGAGATGCCTTGCATATTTGGACTAATTAACACGTTGTTATTCATAATTTTGGTTTGAGTGTACATGCTGTTCAGCTCCGTTCATTTCGGTTACTTACGTGTCACTCCATGTATCTGTTACACATACTATTCAGTTATTACTTTTAAAATGCAGTTGTGAAATAAAGTGGCGTAATGCTATTCAGAGATTTCAAAATATATTTTGTGTGTGTTTTAATTAGACATAACCAAATAAAATTAGAGATAGTCGCCTAAACTGCTCAAATTTCAACGCTGAAAATGAACGGGATTTGTCCGTTTCATGTTGTAAACTTTTGTGTACACTCTAAATTACAAGGATTTAAAATAAATCCCAAAAGATTGTGATTAGGGACCAAATCAATTTTTACATTTAAAATTAAATCTTAGAGATTAGACTTTTAAATCTATAAGATTCAATTTTAAATCTAAAAATGGATTGGTCCCTAATCACAATCTTTTGGGATTTATTTTAATCCCTGTAATTTAGAGTGTAGTATACCGGTACCATAGGATACTATATTTATAAAAAAAATCCGGTTCTGGAATTTTGTAAACAAGTTGTGTTTGATAGAGGGAAGGACATCAATTTGGTCTTAGCTATTGGTCACAATAGTGATTAGTCTGTGGACATGCATTACGTCTATCATTAACGTCCCTAAAAAAATTTGACAATCACCTCAAAAAGTGAGGTAGCCATTGTTTGTTGTCGGATCTAGGAGCAATTTCCCACTAACCCATACAGTGGTCGCCGCCGTTATTTTTTGTCGGTTGTGGTTTTGATGGTTTAAGGGTCGTTAGGGATATGCAAAATATTATAGTTTGAAAATTCAGTCCGGTATGAAAGCGATATAGTCCGGTGGGAGCCAGAGTCCGGGGTCTCCATAGACGATAACGGAAAAAAGCGTGAAACTAATGTGGCGTAAAGAGTCAACTGAATCGATTGCCTATTGTTCACCATTGTTTCCCGGACTATGAGTACGCGGACAATGGTTACTTCTACACCGGCCTTCTCGGTAATTCTTGGTTTTAACACCCTACTAAAACACATAAGCAAATAAAAAACAAATTAAGACAGACAACAATTTAAACACAAAACAAAGGTAAAAACATAATACGTGAACAAAGTGATGTTAATACAATTCGTTGGTAACGCACTCATAATAGATACTTCACCTTCACATACCATTGATTAAATATGGCGTTATGCCCGATAACCACCTAATTTTTCATATTAGTTGCGACAGCATTCCAATTTTGCACACTCAAGAAGCTGAAAATAAATTTACTCGACCGAATCCAATTGATTTGATTTAACATTTGATCGAAATAAGTGGAAGCTTCAATTCATAGTTTTATGTGGAAAGGCCCCCTGCCTTGTTTTTACTGGGTAGACTTAAACAAGCCTTGAATGTGATGAATGGAATTGACTCTTGTCGTCGTGACAGCGTTGGAAAATTCTCATTTTGACCTGCTAGGCATTGAATATTTGAACAAAAACTTTACCACTGATAGACAAAAGATATTCTCTAACACCTTCTTAAAAGCCACTTTCCCTATTCACCCTCGTATCTCAAAAACTTGTTTAGTGACTTCTGACTCATTACATAATATATATTATACAAAATAATTAAAAAAATATATTATTAGCATCTTTATTCAGTTTACCGTAGACGCACTATTTGTTCAATGTTATTTTGATGGTGCTTGAGAGGTCGGGTTCATTCAGCCTAGATTTATTCCTCAAATTTCGATGCTGTCTCGGGTCCCAACGGTATTTACTGAAAGAAGACGTCCTCAAGATTAACTGAAACAGGTGTTAATATACTCTTATGAAGTAATTAGATAAAATGATCAACCACAATGAGAAGTGTGTCTTATTAAGCACGTACGCTGAACGCGCAAACTTGGTAACAGTTTAACCTAATGCTAATGAATGATTTCTTATAATTACTCCAGACTTTTATGTGCATGGAAAATGAACCGGGCTCACATTCCTTTTGGGTATGTATTTTTTTCTCTCTTCACATTTATTGATCAGATGCCTTAATTGGCGAAACCTCCATCTTCTCAAGTATGTAACTGTTTAATTCATCATCCAGGCATGGTACTTTTCCGGATTGATGAGATCCATGCAAAAATGCAGGTCTCCATCTATCAAGGGAGCCCTGGGCCCAAGAACTGTTGAAATAAAATAATGAGAGTGTTTTGTATAGTTTTACTAACGGTGACGGTTTTACTAATTACATCAATATATGTAGACCAGAGGAGGTAATTTTGTCCAAATTTGAGCCTCTTCCCCAGTTCCCCCAGTAAAATTCAATCATTTCCAAAACTTACCACTTTGGGGACAACAGTTGACGAAATTTGACAAAATTTAACCAAATTTTCTCAGACATTTGAGCCTTTCCACCACCCCACCCCGGTACAATCTAAATATTTATACTGCTTTTGGGATAAAAAGCTTGACGAATATCATACTTTTTGCCACCGCAGAAGGTCCCTTTTCCCATTGTCAAAGGGACAATTATTAAGAGAGAAAATCTGGTGCCGCCACTGAGCTATATTTGTTTTATGTACAATTAATATTGTTGGATATTTACCATTTATTTGTCGCCAAATGGGTCCGAAAACAGGCATTACTTATTTTTTGCCTTTTAATAATACTTTCTTTAGATTTTAAACAAAAACCTAATACAAAACAAAATAGTCAAAACGAGGTATAGAAAAGTCAGCAGTAACTTTCTATATCATAAATCACAGCTGTCAGCAACTTATGTTATCGGGTCTTCAAAAAAGACTACATCCTTGGTTGAATCCCAAAGAGGTGAATTTAAAAATAAAAATAGGAAAAGCAGACAATTTTGCGTGGTAAGTCTGGATTCCTAAAAAAAGTTTGACCATTCGTTCACATAAAAACACTGTGCGTAACCCATCAGCTAAATCGTTTCCGAAATGTTCCAAATAAGGTATAGACTGCTGTGAACTTAATAGGACCCCCGTTTGCACTTAAGTGGACACGGAACTTTACCTTAGCCCGAAAATGACAGTTGTGCTAAACTGAGGTGCTTCGTGCATGCTAATGTTAACTGTTTCCTATCTTTCAGTGACAAAGGATTCTTAGCAAAAGTTTAAGTGAGTTTGTAGCTGAGGCGAGACTGAAGTGAATGGTGGTTACTTCCGAGACCAGAACGAGGTGTTAATGTTTAGTACGTATCCATGCAACGCGGCTGAATTCCTATATGCTGATATTGTGATTAAGTTTGACGCAACTTTCTCTACGTATTTTCTTAATATTGTTCTACTATTATGATCAACGGGTACATAAGTATCGAATTTAGTGATTCAGTCAGTTTAACCACCGTTTGACCACGTGTGATCACAGCGTAGGATTTGTGCAGTTTTTTCTTTGCTGTGAAAACTGAGAGGTTCTGGGATCTACGGAAGTTTAATGTGGTAAAATGATGTACAGGGGTGGATCAGGTGTTTTGAGGGAGGCATTTAAGGTGCAATTTCAACCGGTTTTGCAGAATCGTTTATACTTTATACAGAGCAGCGGAGGCGGAATGGGGGAGGGGGTGGGGGTGCAGGGGGCATGACCCCTCACCTTTTGAAAGTTGAGGGGCCTGGCCCCACCACTTTTCAAAATTGATTGATGATACACATCAGGCCAATTATAGCTGCACAAGAAAACGATAGTGAAGTATAAAATATTTTGAGGGTGACATTTAAGGTACATTTCAACCAGTTTTGCAGAATCGTTTATTCTTTACAGAGAGCAGCGGCGGCGGAACGGGTGGGGTGGGGGCATGGGGCATGGGGCTCCACCTTTGAAAGTGGAGGGCCAGGGGCCTGGTCCACCACTTTTAAAGTTGATTGACGTTATACAGCTACACAAGATAGTGAAGAATAAAATGCAATTGCTCAGAAAAGTGCCAAGTGGCCCCTCCACTTTGAAAATCGTTCCGCCGCCTCTGATACAGAGGCAAGATATTTCAAAGATTACGGACGTTTTCAAGTTTTGTCTAACGCGAGCATAATAGTATTGTTATAATTGCCACTTCAGCATGTTTGAAAATTGACCTTTGAAATTTAAGAACTGGTAAGATATATCTAAGTTGCATTCTCTATTCTCAACTCTCTTGACAAAAAGAGTGAAATTTTTGCTCTCTAAAAAGTAAATATCGTAAAAGATCACTTCAAAATATTGAACATCACTCCAAAAGAGTGACATTTCACTAGGTATAGACTACCTTCAGTGGTCTCTCTTTGATCATTGAGTGATCACTGTATAGGCAATCCGTATCGACGCGAACGTCACTCTATTGGAGTGATTGTTAACTTTTACGAATTTGCAATCACTGTTCAAAAATTAGATTTTCGTTTGATCATCTTATGTCAAAATATAATTTTCTGAAATTGATGAAGGGGGTCGATGTTGGACATCCTTACTCATAATATCATCTGCGAAGTTGGACCCCGAGAGTGGGTATTGTCCCAGACGCCATTGCTCATTTCACCGTAGCGAATTGACTGGGAGGTGGCACGATTCATCTCAACCTACGCACACGACATCACGGCCCCTGCAAAAGGGTGTACCTCATAGTGTCCCAACACCATGCTTTCTTTACATCATACTTCCTTTATCTCTTTTCCTATGTTATTCACACAAGAAGTTGTTACCTTTAAAGAAATTAAGAGAAAGTTACCTCCTATTGTCACAGTTTGGTTTATAGTTATACATATATATAATTTTGGAAAAAGGTTATTTTTCTTTTCATTCTTCAAAGGTTACAATCCCTCCTATGTGAGCAGAAAAGCAAAAATAACACAGATATGCCAAAGCTTATTAAATATGAGATACTCTCTTTGCTACAAAAGGGCAGGCAAAAAGGGCTGCCATTAAAGACGAAGGAAAGCATCAAAGAAATGAAGAAAGAAAAACAAGAAAAAAAAAAAAAAAAAAAAAACAAAAAAATCGTGTTTTTTGCATGTACATAATGCTTGTCCATATACTAATCACTGTGTGAAATTGCTAAGCTTAAATCGAATTCCTTCATATAGAAAATCACAACTTTGGTTTAAAATTCCGGATCCGGAATTTTTGTTATACACAGTATCCTATGGGACGTAATACTACACATAAATGTTTACTGCATCAAAACGAAAAATCCGATTCATCTCAAATTTCGGAATTGTGCATTTTAGGTTACTATCTTTAGTTCAAGTTGACTATTTTTCATTATTACACAAAAAAATAATATTTCGAAATCTCTGAGTCAGACTTTAAGAGAAAGTTACCTCCTATTGTCACAGTTAGGTTTATAGTTATACATATATATAATTTTGGAAAAAGGTTATTTTTCTTTTCATTCTTCAAAGGTTACAATCCCTCCTATGTGAGCAGAAAAGCAAAAATAACACAGATATGCCAAAGCTTATTAAATATGAGATACTCTCTTTGCTACAAAAGGGCAGGCAAAAAGGGCTGCCATTAAAGACGAAGGAAAGCATCAAAGAAATGAAGAAAGAAAAACAAGAATGACTAAACAACAAACACACAACAAGTAAATTAAGAGTGAAGACATAATCATACATATTTACACGATATGAGTTTGGAGGCCTAAAGTTTGTATATGCAATCGATCTCGATCCTTAATTGATGAGTCATCATTCATGTCATTTAGGAGATACTTGATATGTTATACACATGTACTGAATTGACTGACAATTGCGTAAATGCTTGTAAGACATACTTATATAGAAAATTGCTAAAAGCACTCCAAAGAATCGACCCCTTTTTTGCAGACTGTCTTGTAGAAACTTTGAAATGGTTTGGATGACGCACGCGCACATTTTCGGCTAATTCAAAGTCTGAATTCTCTCTACAACTCACTTATAAATATTTCCTCTGCAGGTTACGGTAGATATTACTCTTGGTACAGGGCGAGCACCAAAATTAATTAAGAATTGGAAGCCCACGTATTACACTACTTTTAAGTGCGAAAATTATTTCATTTGATCCACCCATTATAATTTTATCACCACTTGGGAAATGTCTGTAAGACATACTTCAGCCTGTCTTGTAGAAACTTTGAAATGGTTTAACGCATGCGCACATTTTCGGCTAATTCAAAGAGTGAATTCCTTCCACAATTCCACTGCAGGTTATTGTAGATTTTACTCTTGGTACAGGGCGAGCACCAAAATTAATTCAGAATTGGAACTCCAAGTTTTACACTACTTTTAAGTGCGAAAATTATTTCATTTGATCCACCCATTATAATTTTATCACCATGTAAACGAAATCCTCCATTATCAGTATTAATTGAAAGTTCTCAGAATAAGTCCAGTAGTAAATCAGGGACGTCAGAGGTATGATTCTCTGTATATGGGACCGGCTTAATGTCCCTTTCGAAGGACGAGATGCTTTCATGGTTCATTTGCACATAAGCATGGGGAGAGCGGAATTCTAATTTTAATCAATAGGTCTTATACAAATTAAATCCAAAATTGAGTATCGGAATGAATCCTAGCAAATTGCTCCACCGAGATTCGATACCAGCACTCTACAACTTTCAATCCACTCTTAACATTCATTTATACGCCGGTTTCGACGGTTCAATTTTACTTGGCCATCGCGTCATAAAATGGCAGAATCTCAAAATTGACTCAACGGGCCTATTGATATCAGTCGATATCTGTGAGATACGTCGGAATATAGCATTGGCTATTGGAATCTCCATAGAAAGAGAAGAAAAATAAGTGTTAATGATAAATAAATATCAATTGTTGCTTGGACTCACACCTGGTTGGATGGTGTGATTAAAATTGCAAAAAGCCTAACATGTTGAAAAATAATGACTCATTAAAACATATCAATTAAACAAAGAGTCTCTAAGTCTCGGGAGCTCTTTATCGCGCAGTAGATTACACTCTATAAACAAATAAATTTAATTATGAAAACGACATTGACATTTCAAGTTATCGTAAGGTTGACCGTAAACAAATTTTATGAATGACTTTTAAGTGCCTCTTTGACCCGTGATTAACTTTTCTTAAAAGGCATATTGCGTGGAACAACATTATATATCATGAGCCTTTTTCAGAATACGACCCGACATGTAATTGCAAGGATAGTACGGCTGAGTCGGTAATAGTCGAAGTAATTTGCCAAATGAAATGATTTAGTGACTTTATCAAAACAGTACATGTTGATAGACAGATATAATTCGAAATGTCTGCAAATTAAAAATAACTAAATGTGTACGTGTGGTGCGCTCATGATCAGAATATTTTTAATAAAATATATAATTTTTCTGGTTTAACATAATTATTTACAGTTCAATGTCAAAAGAAATTTACCCTTCATTTTTTTCCAATACATGCTTTGAAAGTGCATTTTTTCTTGAAATGAAAGAGCTTAAATTCCAAATGTTTTACGTTCATAAAGGTGCAACGAGAGATTTTGAGGCACCCAAGTATTGTGTCATAATAGTAATTTCATATAGATTAGACACTCAATAGATTTCTTACCTTGTATTGGCTACAGAAATGTCTTAAAAGAGAGAAAAAAGGTGATTTTAATTTGCTTATATTTCAATGTAAAACATAGGCTGAATTTCGTATTTGCTCCTATACAAAATTCGAAATTTTACAATTTTGTACGAAAGAAACATTTCTCAGATTAATCCTTCAGATAGGGATATTTTTGATGGAAAGCTATACATCAGGGTAAAATTCAGTACTTTTGATTTTTTTAGGGACACCTGATATGTGAAATCTCTCGTTGAACCTTTAAGGTCTGTTCATACTTCAATGCATTGCATTGCAGTGCAGTACTGCAATGCAGGCTTCCAAAATCGTTACTACAATCATTTGCATTATGCTCCAACGCAACGCAGTACTGCAATTCAACGAAGTTAATGATTAACTGGTGGTGCATATTGCAAGTATTGCATCAATATGCAGTGGGGTGAAGCAGTACGCCAATTTTACTACAATCTTTCACAAGTTTACTGCAGCGTACTGCAACCTGTGACCTGCAGTGACCTGGGTTGACCTGCAATAAATCGATAAGGAGTGCAGCGGAAGTGAAGGAACATTGCAGTAAATTTACTGCACAGCAATGCAGTGCGGTGGAAGTATGAACGGACCTTTAGCGCATACTACGTTCATACTTCTACTGCATTGCAATGCAGTATATTTACTGCCAAATTACGTTACTTCCGCTGCACTCCTAATCGATGTACTGCATCTTAACCCAGGTCACTGCAGGTCACAGGTTGTAGTACGTCGCAGCTTTCTTATATATAACTCTATGGTCGCAGTAAATCTGCGAAGGATTGCAGTAAAATATTTCAAAATTGTCGTACTGCACCCAACTGCATCTTGATGCATCAACAGTTAAAATAATTTAACTTCACTCTGAGAACGGTTGCTTAAAATTTTATCCAATATTTATTAACAGATGAACAGCTCAACGTTGGTGTTGTTACCCATTTGTTACCCAACGTAGGGCTGTTCACCTGATAAATATATGTTAGTTAAAATTTTAAACAACCGATCTGAGTGTTCGTCGCAGTATTGCATTGCGTTACAGTAATTGAGGCCATAATGCAAGTAAATTGCAATAATGATTTTTGTAGGCTGCATACTGCACTGCAATGCAGTAAAGTATAAACGTCCCCCGATACACCTCAAAGAAACTGAGATTTTTATATCATCTAAACCGTTGGCCGAAGCATAATATGTGTGCCTAATCTTACGGGCAAATTCGATCTACTCTAGATGACAAGTAATTATGAGGGCGGGACGCCTCTCATATTGCTTTCGTCGTCGTGCGAGTTGTCTTATATAGTGTAGCATTTTGTTTACTTAACTTATTTGTTTAGGTTCGACCACAGAAATTGTCAGGACTTTGTAGGGATGATAGAAACGGGATGTAGAAGGAGAAGGTATATGATTTGAATCGATTTGAATCAATACGCAATATATTGGAAATCTGACAAAAAATGTTTCAAACATTGGAATTCTTAAGTGATTTTCGAGAGATCTTGTAGCAGAGAAAGTGTTTTTGAAGAAGGAATAAAGTTGTTTGAGCTCCGAGTGTTACCTATTTCGCGAGATGGTTTCTACCACTTCAAGTGGCTAGATATTCCTGTTTCGGCTTCCTTACTTGGCGCAGGGGTGTAATTTTTAATTAGTGAAATGGCTGAGGCAATCTAGGCATACTTTTTAGGTTTTGACTTCTTCCACTGTTTGTAAAGTATATTACATATAAACCTATAATATAAGGGTAATATAGGGATTTTGTATTTGGGAAACATACGTTTGATTGTGTTCGAAGAAGACATCTTTGCTTGGGTTGTCGCCGTTGTGACCCCCGAAAGCTAAATGGAAAAATCGCACATCTTACGTCATAGCTCGTTTGCGAGATGTCCACGTTGGAAGAATCGAGTACTATCCCATAATACATTATGTCAAATTGTCCAAATAACGCTGGTATAGTTTTTAAAGCTTGTAACTTCATTATCTGTTACATGATGCAGTCTTAAAATACCACATCGCGCGTTTAGGGATAGAGTGACATCGTGATCGCATGATCTAATCTTCAAGATTAGCACCTAATTCATGTAATTTGTGGCCACTTGTGAAAGAATCGAATCACTAATATCCCATAATACATTGTGTCAAGTTATGCCAAATAACATTGGTAACAGTGAGTGACATCATTTTGTATATTCTGTCCGTAAACGGACAGAAGCTATAACACAGTGGCCTATGGGGCAGCGCGATAGAAATGATTCGCTAATAACATCAAACGCAATATCAAAATCAACTTAAATTTTGTGAATAACATTTTTCTTTAGAATCTCTAATGAACCATAAACAAAAATAAATGTGCTAGGATCACGAAATGCACCTTTAACGGGTATCCGCTGTCGTAAGAAAAGGTTACGGCACTCAGTGGGTATGTGGCTATGGTAAACTGCGCATTTAAAAATCCTTCTGATAGCGTTAATTTAAAAATAATTCATCATCGCATTTGCCCACTCCAATTTCCAAGTCCACCATTGGCGGCGTTCAATCAAGTTTTCTTGTGAAACATGCTCACGGTCCCTATGGCGTACGACATGAAGGCCTAAAATTATGTATACATTTCCGTTAAGCTACTCTTATGTCTGTGCTTCTAATATCGAAGCATATTATGTAGGTTTATTACTATTCTTCAAACCAACTCATGGCCAAAAATTTAGACACTTTTACATAATAGAAGGGCTATGTTTATTTGTGTGCAGAAGTATTAACATATGTGCAGGTTTATTACTGTCCCATAAACCGACCCATTTTGCCAACAACTTAGAATCTATAATCATGGACAGAATAAGGCGACCAATTGCGCGTCTCACGTAATTTTACGGTGCAGAATATGTGTCGGCTGTGAAGAATAATCTGTGAACATTTAAGCTTATTGAAACAGAAAGTTTACATACGTGAATTATTGTTGTCCCTGCGTCGGAAACCCGACTCAAATAGGGCATGTTTTGACATTTTAAACCATATTTGTTGGAACATGCCCCGCCCATATGACACATTCAAATCAATCCCATCCCGCGCCGCGCTGATTGACAACTTTTGACATACGCCAATGGGCGGCTATTCTGTCTCCTGACTATAGTAGATAGTTCATCTTATATGGTTGAAAAGTACATATACAGTCCCCCAATCTTCCCATTCTGCAAACCCACTTAACTCTCGATTTAGTAGAAGGCCTATTAGTTTATAATGGAAAAGCAAGTTGTCTTTCTCAAACCAACCGATTCTTCCAATATAGCTCTCTTGATTAGTGTGAGGAAGGCCTATGTTTTGTAAAAAGGTAACATGTTTGCAGGTTTTTTATTATTACTGCATCCCCCCAAACATACATACATATGGACGTCCCTTCAAATAATTTTCTAAGCGTACCCTTGCCTTGCAATCAACTATTTTTGCAACATGCTAGAATCCACACCACGGACGTAAACATATCTTAGATCTCCTAATGTCCAGACCGGTGATAATTACATGATTAAAGTGAATTTTTGGTCCTGATTACCTTTAGGATAATGTGTACACTGAAGTAATACATTATCTCTATCTTAAAAATGGTTAAATGTCATAACTAACTCCATGAATAGAGCCTAATTTGAGTCTGATCTTTATAATACTTTCATGATTTACATCTGATGTTACCTTTGACGAGTACCTAAATGACGATTGATGCATTGTAAAATACCATGCCAACAACTCCAGAAAGGACAAGGTATCATACTATAAGACCACGTTATCTTTGGTTATGATGATGATATAAAGAACAAAGAAAGTTGCGTCGCTGATAGAATGAATGGTAGGAGGCAGGGATCTTTGAAACAAACAAGCTTTCTGGAGCAAAGGGGTAACAGGAAAAGGGGCATTTTCGTGATCCACAACCTCGTTCCCCCGACGTACCTTAAAAAAGTTGAGATTTTTACATCATCTGACCGTGCTTAGTAATCCCATTTGGTACCTAGATCTTACTGGCAAATTCGGTCGTATCGTAAGAAATTCGCATTTTGTTTTTTTGTCCCTTAAACGAACAGAAAATACAACACATTGGCCTATGACCGTGGAAACAAGCATTTGCTCATAACACAAAACGCAGATCGAGATCAACCCAAACTTTGTGAATAAGCTTTTCTCAAGGATATCCAGTGAACAATGAATAAAATAGAAGGTGATGGAATCACGAGATGCACCTTTATAGCTAATTCGATCTATTAAAACTGAAATCTTATAATGAAACATAACTGCTTTCAGTGCAAAATGGTAGTGCTAAAATTATTTATGCCGAGTAACAAGTTTATTACTGTCTCCCAAACCTCTATGGGATCGTACACTCTTGAGAGTATTGTAGGTCTATGTTTATGTGAAAAGTACACTTGTGAAGGTTTACTACTGTCTTTCACACCAAACACAAACGAAGTTGTTTCTCAATATTGAGTAATTGATTTACTTATCGAGGATTACAAATGCTCGTTGGACGTTACATCTAAATTTTAATTCTAAATCTTACTCAGGTTAAGTTTGAAATTTTACTCCATTTTTTCTCTCATCTGGTTTGACTCGGTCAATTTCCCGCTGAAATAAGAATTAAGCCTTTAATGTGAAATACATGAGTGCAGGTTTATTACTGTTCCTCAAACCGATCCATTCTGCCAACAAGTTGAACCCTTGCATTTATATAGCAAAAGGGCTATGTTTATGTGGAGAAATACATGTATGCAGGTTTATTACTGTCCATCAAACCATCCATTCTGCCAACAACCTAAACTGTTGCATTCAGTATTAGGCATATGTTTATGTGGAGAAATACACATGATCAGGTTTACTACTGTCCCTGGAACCGACCATTCTGCCAACAACTTCCGTATTTAGTAGAAGGCCTATGTTTTTGTGGAGAGGTACATGTGTGCAGGTTAATTAGGTTACAGTCCTCCAAACCGACCGATTCTGCCAACAACTAGAACTTAGCAGGCCTATATTGATGTGGAGATAGGTTTATTACAGTCTCCCAAGCCGACCCATTCTGCCAACAACTTAGACTCTCGACTCGTATTTATAACCCTATAATGTCCCTTCGCTTCAAAACACACCTGACGAAAAATCACGGAGCGGACCCTTGCCTTGAGTTAGTGGAAAATTGCTCCCAGATCTGACAACAAAAATACCGCTACCTCACTTTCGGTGGTGATTGTCAGATTTTGCTCTAGGGACGTTAAGGATATGGTAGAAGACCTATGATTTTGTGGAGAGATATATACATGTGTGCAGGTTTATAACAGTCCCCAAGCCGACCTAGTCTGCCAACAACTTGGACTTTCGTATTCAGTAAAGGTCTATGCTTTTGTGGAAAAGTATACATGTACATGTGTGCAGGTTTTTACTGTCACCAAAACCAACCCATTCTGCCAACAACTCAGACTCTTAAATTTAGTTTTGTGAAGAAGTATATACATGTGTGTAGGTTTATTACTGTCCCTCAAACCGACCCATTCTGCCAACAACTGCAGACTCTTATTTCGTAGAAGGCCTATGTTTGTGTGGGTATATATCCGTAACGTCCCTTAACTGCATTTTTTTTGTGCACTTTTTCAAAAGGAGCGGACCCCTGCCTTGTTTTAGGGGGAAATTGCCGTTTTTGTGGTGATCGCCAGGTTGGTAGTATTTTTTTCGGAAAAGGACGTTACGGATATGAACAGGTTTACTAATGTCCCCCAAAAACGACCCATTCTGCCAACAACTTGCATTTGGTAGAAGCTTATGTTTACGTTGGTGGCAAACCAAATGCGGTTTGCCAACAACTTAAACCTGTTTATGTACATGTGCGTGGATACATACTTAGGACCGCCGTCAAAAAATAAAAATTTAAAAATAATGTGGGTAACGGAAGTAATTCATTCCAAAAGTGTCGAACACACGCGTTCATGCACGTGTGTATGCATTGTATAGACTACGCGTTTTTTTGTTTCGACATAAATGTGATGGGAACACGTTTGCATGTTTTCTTGTGCGCAGACCCTACATTGACTGTTTATCCATCATTGTCCATTGATAGGGTTATCGGAGTCTCATATCGGACCATAAAAATGCGATCATGGCCTATGATATTAATCTCTTACCGAGATCTCTTACAAAGGGGACTAGATATACCTATATAGTTTAGCTGGTCCCAGATTATAGTATGTGATATTTTTGTTTGGTTGCTAAACATGATTTACAACCAATTTGACTCGCCTTTGCAAACCTCCTGTTTTGAAGTGAGAGCATCGCTTATATGCAGCGTATTACCATGATTACTGATACAATGATCTTAAAAAGCCTAAAGGCTGACTCAACAATTTCGAAATATAATCTATCTGTACAATATTAATTGAAATGGTCAACTAGAATGAAAGATAATCGTCTAAAATGCTCAATTCTTAAGTTTGAGATGAATGTTTTGATGTAGAAAACTTATTTGTAGTATCACAGTACCAAAGGATATACTGTGTAAACTGTATTACCAAAATTTCTGGTTCGGGGAAAGTCTTATAAGTTGTTGATTTTTCCTAGAAGACATTGATTGGATTCGCAGTTATTTCTTACAGTGATTAACATGAGGTCCAATTTTTCATATGATGCTTTCTCCATCACTTAGAAACATAATCAAAAACATCAATTTTGACTGAATCGGTCCAGCTGTTTGGAGCAGAAGCAAAAATGTTTCACATTTTATTAGACCAACTTATGTATGTAGTTGGCAGTCTGCAAAAGTAACACATTATTAATGATGAATCAAGTTGTTTTAGACCTCAAATCAGGACATTTTCCAGAGCGTCTTCGACCAGCTATTGAAGTCACAGCGATTGTATTGCTTTCTCGTGTACAAGATTGACTGATAATCGGATGACAATTTACCTTAAGTTTTTGTTTTATTTAAAGCGGCAAATGTTGTTGGAAACATAGTTTAGAATTGAAAATAAAAATCTGACCTAATAACACAAACCAGGACTGAAAACCTCCAATACCCATTATATCAATGATATCAAATGCAATTAAAGAGACACGGGACATTTCCAGGAAAACGCGTTTTCGTTTTTTTCCTTCATATTTTGAATGATTACCAATAAACCCGAAACGCGCCGAAGTGAATAAGCCGAAGACGTTGCCCTTATGCAATAAAAAGATGATTTAGTATTTTCTTTGCATTACATCATATTGCAGAGAATTACATTACATTACGTTATATTACACTACATTACAATACAATACATTGATACATTTACATTAAAGGTCATAAAAAGTGAAAGGCGATTAATATTCTTACACACAAAATCTTATTAACTTTTTTACCTAAATTAAGTAAAATTTTACAAAACTCGGTAAAAATTACACAGTTATTAAGCAAGTTTTACCAAATTATTATGAGGTTCTGTGCTTACATATTGTTATTGTAATTGTTATTGAAGTTTCCCATAACAATATATAAGCACAGAACCAACAAATTTTGTATTTTTTTTAAAATTTAGGTAAAAAGTTCATAGGGTTCTATGCGTACATTTCATTTTCAGTTTTTGTATATTTAATGTATTGCTGTACCATATTTTAAGTCGTGTATGGGCACCGGAAAAAATGGCATGACATTTATTAATTTCTTAATTTATTTGCTGGGTTTTAACATTTTAATGAAATTTTTAGGTAATTAAAATGAAAGAAAAGTTCCAATTGGAGTTGCGTTAACATTGCCCATAAAGGGAGGCATATATTTGCTTCGTAGTTTATAGACAGTGCATATTATGGAACTATTAAAACGCGTGTGAATATTAATTATATTTTAAATCCCATCCACCCACTATATGCGAACATATTTGAAGCCATGCCAATTTAGGATTACTAATCATTTTGAAGTAAATAAAAATTATTTACTTAATAATTTGGACATTTAGATTTGAGAAATAGGTCACAAATTGCGACTGAACTGTCTATGGTCACATTTGCCTATAAAGGAGGTGTCGCAAGTGGCACCATCTCAGTTGCTATGTACAGCTCCTCTCTTCTGCATATTTGTTTCTTCTTCTTTCGTCTAGGATTGCTACAGTTGAGGATTTAAGAAAAACAGATTGTTCTACTACACTTGAAAAAAGAATTTCGTTGAAAGTAAACAAATTTAAAAGTAAAATAGAAAAATAAATATTAGAAAAAATAAAACACATAAAGACACGATTTTTCTAATTCAACGAGCGTATTTAAACAAACTGCGTAACCTATTATATGGCGGAGTGTGGGTTCCCATTGATAAGTGCTGGTCAATATTGGTGTCATATTACAATGTAAATCGCATGTATTGGTGTTGGAAAACGTGTAGTATCACGCGATACTCAACCGCCGTGCTACGAATCCACATTGACAAAAATGTCAAAATAACAATAATTTTTAAATAGACTGATGATAAAACACAAAAGAGCGTTGAAATAACTGGACAGGTAATTCGAGAATAGTCTTTGAAGACTTACAAATTCCGCTCATGTCTTGAAACTCGTGTTGCGGTTATTATTTTTAAAAATTATTACCGAAAAAAGGCCAGGTAATCACTTACAGTTTCCGGACACATGCAACTGTTTGAGTGTTTTCAGCATATTGAACTTTCCTCTCTTATAATGTAAAGACTTGTGGTTAAATGCGTGATTCACAGTCCCCCCCCCAAGTAAGTTGAGATTTTTTATCATTTGAACCGTTAGCCAGTTGGCCGTTTCATGTTTTTTTGTATTGCTTAACGAAACAGGAGTCATATAATACAGTGTCCGTGTGACCATGGACCTAATAGAGAGATTAGGTCCATGGTCTGACATACTTCTGAATTCGGTAACCCTTCACTGAATAAACCACATGTTTATGTGGTCAAATGGGTCACTAGGCCTTACGAAAACAACCCTCATATTGCCATGATTGGGTCAATTTGGTCGTTTCATTTTGTATTTCGTGTCTTACTCTCATTAAAATCTATTGTGCTGCTAGAACATCACAAAAGCAATCCAAATCGAGGGGAGTTTCCGTAACCTGACCCATATGACACACTTATGAATTTGGAAACCTTAACGGAATAAACCTGTGCTTTATTCCGTGAAGGGTTTCCGAATTCATAAGTGTGTCAGAAAAAAGTGTGTCAAATGGGTCAGGTTACGGAAATACCCCATATCGAGTTCGTTTCTGGGTTGATTGTGAATTTCGGATAAACCTACCAGGAGTAATCAGACAAAAAGAATTTACTACTGCAATTACAATAGAGATTAGTACAC
Organism: Ophioderma brevispina; assembly: GCA_023653785.1. NCBI lineage: Eukaryota > Metazoa > Echinodermata > Ophiuroidea > Amphilepidida > Ophiodermatidae > Ophioderma > Ophioderma brevispina. The sequence goes on from JAMKCH010012913.1 coordinate 38,069, forward strand.
TGAAACTGTTATGCAATACGAAAAACAAAAAACGGCCCATTGTATTTGTTTATCAATTTCTTGATTCTTTGATTGACAGCTACTCGGAGTTGGGTGGTAATTGGGTGCTAAATTCCCGTCAATTGTCTTGTTCATTGATGAGTGTGCTACACAAAATTCTTCTTAGTGTGGTGTGGTCCAGCCAGAAACGAAATCGACACGGATTACTCTTGTGATGTTAAAAAGTTCAAACAGGACACTAGAAGGTAAGATACAAAACAACAAACATTGCCTTTCGATCATCTTTGCAAGAAAATGAGAAATTTTGCATTTTCTGTCCATTACAGCACAATGGCTTATGGGACTCTGCGGTACAAGTATTTGCTCATAACATATAAAAATAGATCGGAATCAAATGGAATTTTGGGAATAAGCTTTACTCTAGGATATCGTGTAAACCATTGCTATAGAAAGTGCTAGAATCATGAAATACACCGTTAAAGGTGCAACGAGAGATTTCAAATAACAGGTGTCCCCAAAAAAGTGAAAATTCTGATTTGACACTGTTGTAAAGCTTTATATCAAAAATATCCCCATCTGTATAAGGATTAAGCTGAGAACTGTTTCTTTGGTATAAAAAATGTGAAATTTCTAATTTCGTATAAGAGCAAATACGAAATTCAGCCTATGTTTTCTATTGCAATAAGCATATACAAATCACCTTTTGTTTTCATTTTAAGTTATTTCTGTAACCAAATAAAAGGTAGGGAATCTATTGAGCATCTAATTATATGAAATCACTACATATCACAGAAAATAAGGATGACTTGAAATCTCTCGTTGCACCTTTAAAGGCACTATCAGTGAATTGAAAAATCCTGAAAAGAAAATGAATCATAAAAAATCAGATTTTTGCATATCTGGAACAAGTATAGGTATCCTAACATGTCCTACAAGTGATAAGACCAAACGCAGCCTAATAAGGACAAAATCGGATATTTTAGTCATTATTGTCGGTACGGACACTTACTACAACACGTAATTGAATGGAGATTCATATCTTTGAATCCTGCAGTTTTCTTCCTTTTCTGTCAATTTTTCATTTGGAAAAAATACTTATGGACATTTAATAGACATATATACTTCACTTTTAAGCTATTCATGCAAATTTTAAATATTTTGACTCTGTTGAGTGAATCACTGATAGTGTCTTTAAGAAATTAATAATGAACGAAGGATTTTACGTAATAGACCTTCATCGAAATGCCTTTAATTTTATACGTATTTTGTCTATTCAGAATGACAATTGACGGAATGAATCGTTCGCGAGATCTCCTCCTCTAATTCGTATTTTATTAAAAATTGTATTTTTCCGAATAAAGTCCCGCTGGTAGTACACTATGTCAAAATTCCTATCATCACAACCATAAAAAGAAGACTTTATATGGCATATAGCGTTCCATTTTAATATAATAAATATGTTTAACATATTTGTTAACATTCGAAAGGATTCTTAAAACCGCAATCAGCATGCATAAATGACGTACAATTATTTAAAATTACACAATGTAAAAATAAAGATATTAATCTTTATGCTGCGATTAAATGTTTGTAATTTATTTCTCTATATATGATAAATAGAGAACAGGCATATAAACGGACATCTTATTTCTGTTGACAGTTCAAGACGACATCAAAGGTTGTAATGTCTCCCGGTTTATTTTAGCAAAAGTATTAACATGCCAACCTTTTCGTGTTATAAAACAACCGTTTTAAACTGATTTCGAACAAATTTTGTTGAACACTCGCAAAATGCTAAGGTGTGGCCTTTCACACAGCATACCACCCGTTACGCATTACTTTCTTTGCGTATGTAGTAGGTTGAAATAGTGTGGATGCAATTAAAATCAATGATTAAGATACTGTCTGTGGATCACAGTTATTTCCATGTCATTAAAACTTAGCAGTAGTATTGGAGTTTGCACCTGTCCAAAATTGCAATCAATTTGACCAAGCCTATGGTAATTATTTTTGTAACCATACAGATTTTTTCCCATAAGGAATTATTTTAGTTTTTCATCAGTCTGTAGTGATAATTTTGAGTTAGGAAAAAGAGCAACGTTGGAAAATCTTTCTGTCATTGTCTGTGTATATAGGTCTAGTAAAAATACGTTTAGCGTCCCCTCCCGCTACCTTTTTAGGCTATATGTAAATTTTCTTCTTATTTTTTTTAAACATTTCAGTCATACCTTTTCAAATTCAAATTCATTCAACATTTATTTTCATTCATACATAAAAATACATATAAACATATACACTTATAATGAATGAGGAAAATGCTCAATAGGCCTAAACGGCCTGAAACGAGCATCAAATTAGCATGTTACCTACAAAACAATAGACGCATACATCATGGTTAACACATACAAACACAATACAACGTCAAACCAGGAGCCATTTAACAGAAATTATGCAAATAAAACATCAAATGTGATTCCGCGTAAAAGATGATAATCCGAATATACGGACCCAAACAATAACTAATTTAGTAAAGAATGTTGAGAAGTTGAGATGCTGTCTACAGGTTTGCTAATGTACAAAACACTTTAAACAGGTTTTGCGATCATTAGCGGGATCTACCTCACAGAAGTAGAAAATGAAATTAAAAGGCTTCTACCTTTCTTTTGGACAGTGCGGGGGACAGTGCAGCCGCCGGAATGTATGCTAAATATATGTACAATATTCATTATTTCGGAAAAAAATAGAGGTCAATATGTGTACACCCCATATGAGCCCTGGTCCAGTGGTTCTGCCTAGCAAAAATATGTGTGAAATAAGTGTAGCACTTTGCAAATGGGGTAAAAGATCGTTAGAGGGCAATTTGTGTACACCTCGTACGAGTCTTGAACCAGAGGTTCTGCTTACCTTGTATGATGTTAAATGGTCAATACTAGAGTAGCAGACTAGTACGAGGCCAATATGTGCAGGGTTAACATTTTACCTCACACAGATACACAGTTACAGAGACACACATACAGATATAATCCTTATGTGCCCGTCTATCTACAAGCGGATATAAAAAATATCCTCCACTTTTTTGTTAAAAAACCCAGATGCTAAGTATGTTTTTTTATTCGGCTTGACATTAATTACTAAAGGTGTGACTTGTTTTTTAAATGTTCTAAAATGAAGTCATTCTGAAATTTGTCGTAATGATTGAAATCTATTTCAAATTAGACTACCTTATTTGGTCTTGTTATTGTATCCGAAAAAAAATCATACTACAAATATCCGAATACACATTTTTGGGTTTAAAGTTGTTATTTTAATCAAATTCTGCACCACGACTATACTGCTTATTTTAAAATCTATAATTTATGTTTTTCACTCAACACAAACGAATTCCGTCGTTATAGAACGGTATACGAAGTAATCAAACATAGCATAGCCCTAGACACGCGTTAACAAATCCATGGATTTGATTTTTTGATTGAAAGTCGATCAAACTGAATATTTAGATGAATTAAATATTGTTGTATACACAGACACCATTTCGAACCTTGACCAAAATGCTTTAGCTAAGGCGTATGATATCTAAATATCAATAGGTTGGTGGTTTTATGAATCAAATACCATTTTAATAAATATATAATGACTTTTTCCCATCCAAAATGACAGGAAATTCACAAAAATACTAAACGATTACAACGCTTCGCGGTTCTTGATTCCAAAAGGAAGTTAAAAGATTACATTTAAGGTGCTTGTTCCGATCGTCTTTGGGACCCCCTGGATTTACCCGGAAGTAGTATCAATTTTGGTATTAGATGAAAGACCGTATTTTTCTCATTGTCGTCCTGAAATTTCGGCTTTCAAATCCATTTCTTTCTCAAGATATGGATAAAAAACTACCGTTTTAATGGTTAACCATTAATATTAGCTCAGTAGTGAACAGGGCGTTGCACTATGCATTATCGCGTCTAGCATCAAAATCGCAAGTTTGTTTCCCACGGTATTGGATGGTCAGGTGTACGCGAGTGTTAAGCTCTCGTATCAAGTATAGAGAACACGATAGACAAAAATCGGAACAAGCACCTTTAATTGTAAGATATCAGACCGTGTGAGTTTGTAATATGAGAGTGACATATTAATGGAATATAATAAGGCGCCGCCGCGCCGCGCTATGGAGCGACTAAGCTTGATACAACACAATGAGTAAATACAGAATGACAAGGAAAGATTTGTGGGAATATTCCGATTGTCGATTGAAGGAGGAACCAAATGCCTGCAAAACCTGCAGGATATATCACCTAGGTATGTAATTGTTAACCAAATTTACGTACCACACGAAATCTGCAAGTCTTCTGCAGGGAATCGAACCCGGGCCAGCAATTTTGAAAGGCGAGCGGATGGACCGCTACATACAGTAACCAGTAAATTACGTGAACACCGTCACGGATAGTTTCCAACAATATATAAACGAATTTCACCTGGTTCGGATGTATATTTGAGAGGAGCAAGATACTATAATACCGTGCAATACAAAATATATATACTTTATTTAAAACATTGACGTTTCTTGTGATCTGAGTTTCTTGAAATAGTGTGGCCTATAAATAGACAAAATCAAAATGTCGAAAGTGACTATCGTGCATTTCTTTCTCTCAAAACCTAACCTTTGGACATTTTCAGGTATTTCTACACCGATTACTACAGTGTCCATTGTTAAGGTTTATGAGTAAATCACCATTACTTTAAATATTGCCTGACGAACCCAAAGCTCTTACCTGCAATGCTTGCTTGCTTGTTGGTGATCGAGAATCTCGTCCGCCACTTTACTCCCGCCGAGGTTTTGGTATATGAGAAGAATGTTCAAATTTTTCTCATTCATCCAATGAAATTTAAGGATCAGGAAATGTTTCCTTTTGATGTTATGAACAAAGACGTTTGCTAATGTGGTCGACAACATACACACTGTCCTCTGGGTCAATTTATTCCACATCTAGCCGAACGGCTGTAGGACCGATTTAACCTCTTATCATGTTTTGAGGAGTCCCAGAAAGAAGCGGGCTTGGGTGAAAATATCGGTCCAAACATTATAATGATAAAATTGATGATTACGCCCAATATTAAATTGTTCTCGCTTTGAGTTTTAAAATAGTGGGCTCGACTGCGTCTCGACCAATCTTTGCAATCATAGCTCGACCAATTAATTTGGGCTTAATCAATCCAATTTATATCAAAATTTGTAATCAAATGTTATTGGTTTATATGCTCCATGTGAGGGAAAACATCATATGAAAAGTCGGACCATAATCAGGTCACCCACATTTAAGTTAGAAGATGTGAATCCTATATTTGAACGGAGAGGCACACCAGCCCTGGGCTCGGGGGTGGGCTATAACATGTTGCTCGATTAAAAATGTAACCGATAATGAAATTGAGTTTGAAATGCCAATATTTGAACTCAAGTTAAACGTTTTCATTAGATCTAAATGTTTTGGCCATGACCATGTCATATTTTATAAGTTAGAGAGGTGGCAATTACTATTTCGCCATCACTGGACTTTAGGGAATTTATTCTGATACTTGTTAAGTATTACGCAGCCGTATGAATAAAATTTCCAAATGGAGAATTGGTTCACTTTGAATACTATAATGTCACCATTTACAGATTAGATCTTATTAAAAACCCCTTTCTGGGAATTCATAATGATGTATTCATTTAAATCAATTTTTTTCTTAATGCGTTAGAAGTGTCTTCTTACCAACTGGATACCAGATGATTAGTTAAACCTTCCTTAATATTGACAATATTGTTTAAATTGGCAATCCATTAAAGTCATGGAATAGCTACTTATGCATTCACCATCACACTACAAATTTAATTGCTCCATTGCATTAAGAAAAATCAGTATTTAAAGGGGCATTTCGTCACTAGCTCGTCTTCCAGACTTTCTTTGAAACGTAAAGTGATACAAATTACACATAATGGCCCTTAGGGCAGTGTTGTACAGACATTTGCTAATAATGCAAAATGCAACATCAGGATGGATTAAAAGGGTATAACTAAGTTTTGCTTGGTGATATTTATTGAACCGTACTTTCCTTATCCGTACATTTCAGAAGTTAATAACAATATAATAATAATATGAATAATAATACTACTCTTGCTCACAGAATACAATGGTCAAAAGTGAACTAATGTGCCAGAATTCCTACCTAGTACATTCTAGGTTCGTGTGTTGATTTTTGATCTTACTTCAAGGTACTTTAGTTTGTTCCAAATGGTAGCCTTACAGATCTAATGCTTAATTACGGATCTAATACCCAAAAAATGTGTTCCTATAGTACATTGCTTAGCGAGAGTATAATTTACTCCATTTTTCCAGTTATAAACAGTAAACATCAAAGCTGAATGCTTTGTCCACAGAAGTTCAAAGAGCTGAATCTTTTGTTCTCAAATTCCCGATTAATTAATAAGTTTTGCTAGGCCTATAGTAATGTGGCCATTTTTCTATTAACAGTTTCGCATTGGTTTACAATGCAAATTGAAGGTTTCCGCGAATGAATTTGCCTAGTGTTTATAGGTTAACACCACTAACTTGGCTGTCCGTAAGGATCAAAAATCTTGGTGGACTACTTTCTTACATAGCATCTACAAAAAAAGCTAGGAATACGTCTAAAAGGCACTGTGTATATTAAAGGTGCCACGAGAGATTCCAAGTCGTCCGTATTTTCTGTGCTATGTAGTGATTTCATATAGATAAAGACAAAGATCCTCTACCCGTTATTTGTTTTACAGAAATAAACTTAATTAAAATGAAAACGAAGATGTTCACATATGCTTATTTTCAATGAAGACTAGCTGATTTGTATTTTGGCTCCTATAAGAAATTAGAAATTTCACAATTTTGTCCAAGAAACATTCAGCTTAATCCTTACAGATGGGGATATTTTTGATATAAAGCTTTACACCAGTGCAGTGCCAAAATCAGAATTTTTCACATTTTCATTCCCTATTATTTGAAATCTCTCGTTGCCCATTAAGAAAGTGATGAATTTCATTATTGACATTGTAGACTGTATTTTTTCTCAAACTAATGCCTTTGTATTTATAATAACGGCGGATTCTCCCCCTCTCACCCGATTCGAGGTGCCCAAGTATTATAATGAGCTTAAGGCCCTTATTTCATATTTATAAGGCACAGAGTATTGTGATTACGTGTTAACTAGCGAGCGAAACCAAACAGCAACTGTGAGCTACTACTTATGTCCGGCTCAAAATATCTTTTTTAAAACAGACTTGACAGGGTGATTAGTTTTAGTTGAGCATCATGCTAATATTTCTAAGGGATTTTTCCTGATAAGAATCCAGCAACTTTGGTTTAATGCAATGTTGTAATTAACATCTTCAAAATAACATTTATTGTATTGGTATCGACCTCCGTCGCCATCTTCTTTCAGAATTGTATTCTGACATTTAGATCATCCGTGAGTGTTTTAAGTACCGTACAATTCATTAATGTTTCTGATAAAAAAATAAATTTTAGAAACACCATCATCAGCAGGCAATTTGAATTCATACTCCTCCAGGTACTTCTTCTTTAACTACTACCAATACTACTCCAACCAAAAGCACACCCAACCATGACAGGAGTAACCTTTATTTGAATGACAACAACCGCAACACCTTTACATTGCAAAACACTCGGACGTTACAACAAACAAACGTGCTACTATGAAATGACAAATATGTCAGATCTTAATACTCGATAATTTTGGTACAACTAAAGATCACATAAACTATTGGGAATGGGATTGTCACATCCTCAGAGCGGAATGTAGTTTCAACGTAGAGGTTGGTTCTCAAAGGAGGAAAACATCAACGAATGTTCACAATTTTGCTCAGGGAGTTTGCTGATGTGAAAGGTCACAAAAGTGGGTACATTGGATGAAATGAACTGAGGTGTGAGTCACTGTGAAAGTATGAATTATCAAATAATATAAAAAAAACCCCTATAAAAAAAATCCAAAAATTAAAAAAAGCAAAAAATAAAAAAAATCATAAAAATACAAAATAATTAATAAAATGACTGATATTATTTATCAGTTTTCTGGTTGTATTACATATGCAGAGCTTTATTATGTCAGTACGATAAATATCATTGATGCTTACTGTCACACCATCTGTCTGCCTGTCTATCTATCTGTGCTAAGGTATACTGGTGTGAATCCATTCTTATGTTTTGCTTTTTCCGTCATGCCTTTGTTGTCTCTAAATTTGGGTCTAATTTTAACAAAAGAACAACAAAGTTAACCGCTCGTTAACTTATTCTATTTGACAGATTGACAGAGGGACGTGTGTTCTGGGGGGGCGCGGGGGGGGGGGGGAGTCGTATGACGTTCTGGGAAACTCTTGTTAAGTGAGTGCTGCTGATCACCCTCAGGACACGGACTGGGAAGAAATTCATTTAAGCAACTGTAAATGCTAAATTGATACAAGCTCCGTCTTTGTATTTTAAGGTTTTCCATAAAGCAATTGCGTTTAATGATTTCCTTTTTAAAAAAAAATAATCGGGTAAAGATCCCAACTTTTGACTTTGTAAAAATTTCCGGAAAACAATTATACATTATTTTTTGTGAATGGATTTGTTAAGCCTCTTTGGGCTGATCTGTCAGCCTCCTCAGGATATTAAACATGATAGTGATTTCTTATTCAAACTTGATAATATGTTTGGGTTGCTTGGTTTTTTAAGGATAAACTTGTCTCACTTATTATTTTGTGTGTCAAATATTATATTTATGTTGTAAGTTTTAATGTTGTAAGACAGCCCGCATTTGCGCTGTAAAGCTTTTATTAAGGTTATTAAGGTTGATAGGGAGACCGAATACTCGGTTGCTATGAAAAGGAGTGTGGTGGAAACTTCAAGCCATTTTAGAAAAGGGAGTTCGGGGGGGGATTTTTTTTTTTTGGATTCATCTTTAATTGCTGTAACATACTGCATGTCTTTTTCCAAAAACTGGTGCACTCAAAATGGTGAGACCTCATATGTTACGTACCGGGTGTGATCGTTTTCTTGACTTTTTTTGTTGAATTCCTGTTTTGTAATTGTAAGTGATTGTTTGTAATTGCTTTTTTTTTTACTGCTTGTGATTTGTGAAAACCCCAATAAAACTCGAAAAAAAAAAAAAAACTTGTCTGCCTGTTCTGTACGTCCTTGGTCGATTTACCTGCTCAAATTGCTATATCTTCTACAAGTAGACGTGTGATGAGGAAATAAGTTAAATTATCCAACTGATCGCGAGAAACGCGTCACATAGGATGACACAGTCAGAGGTCAAAGGATATATAGGGGTATTTGAGGTCATTGTGTGGAAGTAAGTATATTTGAGGAGTAAATTGTGTGGGGTAATCAGGTGTTCGTAGTCAAAAGTCATCCAGAGGAAATGTTACGTTATTATTGATAGGATTGCTTTGAAGAAGAATGGCTCATGGGGGTTGTTCGTAATAAGAGGTCAAAGGTCGTCTAACAGTTATTTGAGGTCAGTGTGGAACATGTCTAAAATGTCTTCATAGAAAGGAATATGTATTTATCAAAATAGGTATAGAATGATAATGGGAAAGTTGTCGTGTGAAGGTAATCAGGTGTTCGTTGTCAAAGGTCATCTCCAGGAAAATTTTAGGTCATGGTTTGGTTTTGTGCTTCTTCACAGAAGTCATTATTTATTTTCGTTATGCTATCTTTATTTTAGAATGCGGCTCGCCACAATACATATAATATCGGTCTCCCAAGACATGCAAGAGTTCGAGATTGAAGAAAATTACACACAATTCCACAGAAAATAAATCGAAAGTAGATATAATCAATTAAAGTACAAAATAAAAGAAACACATTTTTAAATAACACAATGAAATTCATGCATACCATCGTATTATTCCAAGTTAAATAATATCAACTGGAGTCTGTTTCAGAGAATAGAAGATATATACTTGAAATGGTTGCTTGCTAGCAATAATGTTTAAGTTTAGTGCAGGTCGAGGGATTATAGATTGACCTGTGGTACTTTTGTTAGAGTTGGAATATGAGTAAATATTGAAAATGAAGATTTATAAACAGGAGAAACTTCTGTTAAGACACTGAGTACACGATAATTACACATACAATGGGATATCAGATGAACATATACTTTAATGTTTACTTCATGGAAAAATGTGGAACCAAATACAATCCTTGAAGTTATCACAATCTCAAAATAACATTTAATAAGTGAGAGAAATATTTCATTAATCTAAATTTGTGCCAAAGATGCATGGTGCCAAAACATAACATTTAAAATAGCAAATAAAAGGAGTCCCTAAAAGATTCTTGTGGAATCCCAATTATATTAATTTAAAATCTGAGGGTAGAAATTATATTTACCCTGAGACCTATTTTTTTCTATTATCGTGACAACTTGACCTCACATGACCTTTAACTTGGCGGTGTGACTTTGACCTATTCAACAATAAGGGATCCCATGTCGCACCTATGACGCCAGTTTGGTTCCATTTTACAACTAACCTCACATGACCTTGACATTTGTATGTGACTTTGACCCATCAAGACATATGAGGGATCCGGTGGCACCTATGACTCAAGTTTGCGTTAATCCATCTAATTAGCGGATATTACAGGACAAAGTAAACCTTTTTCACACCAGACAACAACAGACAAACATTTAATAGACTACAAAACATCCATCAACAGACAAACACAACAAACAGTGGACAAAGTGATCCCTAGTATTCCTGCCTTAGGACAGGGGCGAAAAAAAAACAAATGAGGGATTTTTGTGGCTGTCAAATAAATACACCACCAGTAGTCATGGATGTTTTAGTGGTATGCGCGATTGTGTTACTAAGAAATGGGCCAGCGACAACCCCTTTTACAACTGGCTGAGGACTGTGTCATCTCAAACCCGACACACTTGCATGTTACAGTCCTTTTGCTTTCTGTGGTCTGATCTGTAGTCGATGATCTTTCTCATTCCTCCCTTGAGCTTCTGCTACTGGAACGTCCATTGATAGAGCTGGATGAACTTCTGCTCCTGCTTTACCCCGAACTGCTGGAACTTCGCGACCTGGAACTACTCCCTGAGCTACTTCAGGACGAGCCCGATGAGGTAGACCGGTCGGAAGAGATAAGGAAAAGACAACATATTATGGCGATTCTTCAGAATTTGAACCTTTGGGTCACACACAAAAACGTGGTAGTTTTTGTTGTTATTTATAATACTGCCGATATTTTCCCACATCTTATGAATTGGACTTTCGATGCATAAATTAGGATAAACTAAAATACCAAAATGCCACACACAATGAACTGAATTATCACACATGTGAATGATGAGACCATGGTGGGGAAAAGTAGGAACTAGGAAGCTCCTTCCCGGGAAATTTGGCCAGTTGGAGAGAAATTTTGATTTTTATGATAAAGAAATACATAAAAAACATGGTAGGAAATATTTGGGAAAAGTGACTAGCTTCCCAGGAAATATGTATTTTTTCCAAACCTGGATGTGATCATAATGACGAACAATTCTTGTATTTCAAACTTAGTGAAAATGTAGTTTGAGTGTTATTTTAACTGCTAAAGATTAGGGTCACTCTAAAATAAATATGGACTAGGCGGCTACCCAGCTTTCGCGATTACCCCTCCAAAGGAATTCGAAAACATAACTCACCAAAATAACTCCCAATTTTAACTCATCAAAATCCCTCCATAACTCAACAAAATAACTCTATAACAAACTAACCTGGTGTAGAAGTTTTTATAGTCCACCGGACTCATAGTCCACCTATAACGGTAAAGAATAGGACACTCATTTCAGTTGACTCTTCACGCAACATTAGTTTCACGCTTTAGTCCGTTGTCGTCTATGGAGCCCGGACTATGGCTTCCGGCGGACTATATCTGCTTTCACACCGGCTTTCGCGATTACCTCAGCAAAAGAACTCCAGAACATAACTCGTATATGAACGCCATAACTCACGAAAAAATAACTCTAAAAGCTCATCGATAAACTCCATCCATAACTCACCAAGTAGTAACTCTAAAATACTTCAACTCAAAAACATTAAACCAGGTCGATGAGTCGATGAACGAACTCCATCCATAATTCATCAAAATAACATAACTCGTCGATGAAGTTCATCCATAACTCACCAAAATAACTCTAACGTCAGGGCCAAAGGTCAAAGATCAGGGGTGAGGAACAGAGGAAATGCCCGGATAAGCAAACAAAGGGCCCGATTTCGCGATTACCTGGTGTTCTTCCCCCGTTTGGCCGTTTTTGGCCCGCCGGAGCATCCTCGTGGGGCCGCCCCAAAAAAGTAGATTACTCTACAAGCCCTCTCCAAGACGAAGGGACCCTGTAAGTTTCACGGTCGGGCGATGTTCCAGTGCGGAGAAGCTCCGGACACACAGGAACACACGCAGACAGCTCATTTATAGTATTATATACATACCATAAGAATGAAATATTATAAAAGAAGGTTGTGACTAACAGTGTCAAATGCTTTTTAGGACTCAAGAAAATTGCACTGGTTACTTTCTCTCTGTTGATATTATTTGAATATTGTTCAGCTGCTTCAATCAAAGTAGTGTTTGTGCCATGATTACTTCAGTATGATGTCGCTTTTTAGGGCATTAGCAGTCAAACTGTCAAATGTTTAAAAATAGAAGTTGCTTGAAAACTGAAAAAGTGCAAGTCTCAATTTAAAGGTGTAACGAGAGATTTCACATATCAGGTGTCACAAAAAAATCGAAAGTACTGATTTTTGCCCTGATATAAAGTTTTCCATCTGAAATAACCCCATCTGAAAGGATTAAGCTGAGAAATGTTTCTTTGGTACAAAAATTTTGAAATTTCTAATTTCGTATAGGAGCAAATACGAAATTCAGCCTATGTTTTATATTGAAATATAAGCAAATCTGAATCACCATTTTCTTCTCTTTTAAGGCATTTCTGTAGCCAAATACAATGTAAGAAATGTATTGAGTGTCTATTCTATATGAAATTACTATTATGACACAATATTTGGGTGCCTCAAAAATCTCTCGTTGCACCTTTAATCTAAATATGGAACAAAAAACCCAGCTCCTGAAGAACGTGATTTTTGGCGCTTTTTCAAGTTAAAGTCTTAGAAAACTTGTCAAGTCTGCAGTAGGGTGACCATACCTGCGTTTTCCTGCGTTTGAAAATCACTTTAGATTTAATATAACGAAATGGAAAAAATCTTTTATTGACTACATACGGCTGCAGGATAAGTGTATATTTTGTTTTAGTCGTACAATGCATTCCAGGGAATAGAGTTTTCGTAGACTTCGAGAAAGATGGCTATGAATATCGTTGAACCAATTCTTATGTTACTTTTTCAGGTATCTCAGTGATTTATTTAGAGCCTTGCCCAGTGTGAAAATTGGCAGATTCACTGTTGATTGCCACAACACTCCTCGAACTTCCTAACATGTCAATCGCCTTTATGTAATGAACATATAAGGAAAAGACATAAAATTGTGCTCCAAATGACTATTTTAAAAATTGCATCATCTATTTAGATATTTCATTAAGTTATTTTCTTTACTAAAAACAAACTCCTCAAAAAATTTTTTTTTTACTCATATATATATCTCAAATATTTGAAATCTGTTTGTAGAGTGTTGTTTTCAGTAAAAAGCTCATTTCTTCACTTCAGCTTTGCGATGCCACCCTATTTACGTCTCAGTACCTCTTCAATGCAGGAGGGTCTCAAAGCCAATGTTCCTTTGCCTTTGGACTACCTGTGTTCACCCGAACATATGCATCAGTATTAATAAGAGTTTGTTACAAATGGGATGTCATCGTAAAGCTGAAGAAAAGAAATTGTCACTGATATACAACACTATACATACAGATTTTCAAATATTTTAGAATAAAATGAACACAAAGGAACTTATTTACAAGGTCATCTCTTAAATCATGCCAATCAAAATAAACCAACATTGCACACAGGATTACTCAATTACTTACTCCTAAAAAAAAAATGTCATTGACCAAGCAGTTGAAAAACTGACACAACAATGAAATGCACTGACATGGAACCACTTGTTGTATCAGGATATCGTGGGCCTGGAAATTTCAGCAAAGTAGAGTTGAGTGTTCAAAGCATATGAAATGGTGAATTTGAAGTCAGGTGAGTGTGTACACTATGTTGCGTGGGCAAGCATTCAGTGCATCTGCTACGCATGCTGTTCACAAGGTTTCTGATGCTGCCTTGGGAGGAATTGTTCACTCGTTCGTGGGGATGCGTGAGTGTTTGCCACATGAACAGGCGGAATCTGCCTTTCGTCAGAGCTCATCCCACAGTTGCTCAATTGGATTAAGGTCCAGGGAGCAAGAGCACCATGGTAACGTTCCATGTTCTGCTCGTCTAGGAAACGTTTTGTAAGCTGAGCTGTATGAGACCTCTGATTGTCTGTTGAACTGTTGAACAGGTCCAGAAAGTGTTCCATGTCAGCGCATTTCACTGTTGTGTCAGTGGGCCACCTTATAGAGTACTGAAGTATTCCTGTGTGCAATTTTAGCTCAATTTGATTGGCAGGGTTTTAAGATATAGACCTGGTGAAAAACGATGTTTTTTTTGTGTTCAGGAGTTCCCAAGCTTTCTGAGGGTTATATATTTGTTGCACGTTATAAGGCATTTGGTTGCACACAGTAGGAATGCAAAATAGACCATATGGAGAAGTCAAACATTATTTCTGTATGATTAATTTAACAAAATGTAAGCTATCTAAAATATCCCAGGATGATTCTGAACGTTTTAGTCTATAATATTAAAACTAAAGGCCGGTCAACGGAAACCATACCTTATGTTATGGCTTTTAGTCAATAAATAAGTTGACATAACTTTCGCAAGCATTGGAATATGTTTAAGGTTTACCCTGTGTAAAGCTTGTCCCCTTGAATTTACATGTTTCCCCAATGAATTTACTAAACTTTTGATATCAATCTAAAACATTTTTCCAAATAAATGACACCAAAAGCGTTAAAAGCATTTCTGTTGCGATTTTCTTTGTTTCAAATTTGAAATTTCATGGACACTTTGATCTCTTTGAAAATCGTACAAAATGCATTTCTTCTGAAATTTAAGCAGCTACCTATAGATACGCTAACATTTCGTAGAAACCTTAGATAAATATAACATTCGTTAAGAAAGGTTTATTAGTGAACTTTGGAAAATGAATTAGTGAAGTAGTCAAATACACGTAGGCGTGGATTATACAACCATACCCATTACGGCAGACTACATCCTCTCCCGTTCGCAAAACTCATTGATAACCTTATAATGTGTACTAACTCATGTGTAATTCATACAAAATAGAAGCATCTAAACGAGTTGCACGAAACAAAAGATTTAATGTTCCACTCATGCATGGCAGAGTACACTCCTAAGGATTGCGACATGTTGGTGAATGCATCCATACAACTCAACGCTAAATAAATATCAGTATTCCTAAAATATCACATTACAATAACTTCAGCTGTTACCACCTGAGTATTTGTGATATTTTAACGCCATACGCAATGTCAGTGTCCTTGATCGAATATGCGTAATCTTTTCTTATCCCTACTCACGATTCCAAAATAATCTAGAACTTTCATTTAATTAAAAGCAAAGTAGAAAGAGATGTACGATGTAATACTTTGGAATCGTAATCCTTCATGTCCTATCGGATGCCAGTAAAATATGTTGGTAAAATTAAAAAGATTGGTAGGAAAGGTTCTACACTGTATTTCTTCAAAGGTTTTCACATATCCCTATATCATGTTATCACTGTTACGATACCGGGGCCAAGTTTTGTACCTTGTGGGCCACTACAAGTGATCCTTCGCTTAACTGAGTGCGTTCCCCTGAAATGATTTTTTTCTTGTATAGTGGCGTGATATACCAATACTCCATAGAGCTTGATATGCATAGTTCACAATATCAATCAAATGATGTGTTGTTTAGCATTTTCAAATTACTGCATAGGATAAACATTGTGTTAGGAGTTGTTGATGTTGTAAGAACATTTAATGACTGACGATTTATTTCCAAGATTGGTCGACATTTCAAACAATAGCCATTTATAGAATCATGATCATGGTTGATGTATTTAGTTGAAAATTAAATTGTGTAATTACACACGCGCGCGCACATTTGTGTACGTATGTGTGTGTGAACGATCTGCTTTTTTAACCTCAGCTTGAAGAATTCTATTTGTAATTATATTACACCATAGAAGTTCGACTTAAATTGGAGCTTTTATTTACTGTTCTCAACACATCGCCTTAACTTGGCATTATACACAGAAGCTAACTCTAACATAGTGGATTTTCACAAATCCACAATGGTCTATATTTTCCTTTCTGACGAATGCGGGATGCGGGCAGTGTTTGTTCATGAAACAGACCATTAATATCATTTACTATACTTTTTATTAAATCGCCTCCTCATATGCGGCAGTATTTCATATACTTCTTTACCTCAAGGAGATCGTGTTTTTTGCCAAACGAAAAAAAAAAAAAAAAAAAAAAAAAAAAAAAAAACCCCCCCCCTCCCCCCCGTAAAAAATCCCCTATATTATTTTTTCAGCTATATGAACAAATCCAGAAAATACTTCCAGATTGTCCTTACATTTTAGCATACCTTTGTGTAATTTTGGCTTACAACATGAAATGTAAGAATACATGCTCATATTTTTCAATTCAAAGCAATTAGAATTGATTATAGCATTGTGTCACAGCTTATAGTATTTGGGTACCTATCCCTGAATTTGATTGATTATCTTTTCTCCGGATTATAAATTACTATTATGATATGTAATAAAATTTAGCTCCAAGCCTTTATCCCTTTATCGTAGCATTAATCAACACGATACAAACTAGTTGGGACATCCGATAATTCTATTATTAGCTATAACTGGGTAGCTTTGATGGTAGACTTGTACTCGTGAAACCTACATATTACATCTGCGTATGAGACTCGAGTATTAAAATGTCACTCGGCTAGGGCACTTGGACATATAAAATTAAGTAATTATTGAAGCTACATTAAGTATTTATGTATGTTTTGTTCTCCTCAAGCAACATTTTCTTTATTATGTGCTACTAAGCACAAAGTAGATTTTAGGGTGTGATATGTACTATAGAAAATTCAGCTAAAGCCAAAAAATCTTCATATTGTATTACGTCAAAAAAACTGTCACCTGGGAGATGTGAAAAGTATTTTATAGTTTTTGTGTGGATGATGGGTGGACACAGGAAAAATCGGTCTGTCAGTTTACATATGCAGGACCTTGCATTGATTTTCCTCATGAGAGCAAATATGGGGAAAAACTTCTTCGCTTGAAGAGTTTTTCTCACTATTGCTTATATTTTATTCTGTTCAAGTGCTATATCGATATATTTTTTTTCAGAATACTTTAGGATATAACCATCATTAGGACTATTTTACGTAACCAGTTCTTTTAGTAAAATTTTTAAAAAAAGAAAAAACCTAAAAAATTAAAAAAAAAAAAAAAGGGTTTCTTTTTGGTTTTAAGTGTTATTTTGGTCAAAAGTTGACTGCACAATATATACCCGTTATGACCAAAACGATGAATAAAGCAGACATCCAAATAATCATTAATAATAAGAAAAGATGTGTAATTTAGTTTGTCCAGGATTCACAATGAATACAAACATTGATTTCGAAAGTTTGCAATTGATGTGATTGTGTGATTAAATAATCAAAACACTAAAAAGCAAAACAACAAAAAAACAACCAACACAAAGACAAGGTCAGACTAATGTGCGTTGTAAAACTCATTTACACGGGTTAACCTATCACCCCTGCAGCCTTAAAGGGAAATCAATGCCACCCGAAACAAAAATATTGGTTTTGAATTGAGGAAATGGTATCCCACGTGAGGTTTCAACCTATCATGATAAAAACAATTCTATTTATTTATTTTTTGAAACCCTGGTAATTCAAAATAATTTCGAAAAGTACAGCAAGCAGTGGCACACACAACTAACCGCAAATCCATGTTTGACAGAAAAATGTGAAGATTCCCGCCAATCTGACACGCTCCTGAAAATGTTCGGGATACGCTGTAGACTCGCGTAAATGCTAGGTCCACGGAGTTCTGACTGATTCAGACTCTGAGAGTCTTATTTTCCTTACGAGGGCATCGGCCCCTGTAACAAAATTAAGCTGTGATACTTTTGCCAATGTAAGGTGCAAGTCGGGGGAAATGTGTCGGAGAAAAAGTGGACAAGGGCAATTTGTTGATCAAATGCCAACATATTTCCGATTCATTTATAGGCAGTAGGTGGGCAGAAGTAAGACTTCTGAGGGGTCGTTATCCTTCCACCCAGCTAGATACGCCACCGAGATATTCAAAACGACTCGATCTTGTCAGTGTTTTGTTAAAAAACTAACACCCGTTCAAACACATTTAAAGAGCCTTTACATGTTTTCATTGGAGTGATGGAGTACAAATCAATCCATAGTCAGTGTCCACCTTGTGTTTTTTTCTTTGCAGAATTGCCCATTTCTATTCCATTTATTTTAATAGGCTCCTGACTGGGTTTTGGTGTAAAAAGAACAAATTCGTTGCTGTAATATCATAACGTCTCTTTTGCATACTGAGTTGCGTCAGGTCATGGTGAATCTTTGAATCTTACTTGTCAACAGTTATGGTATGCATTTTTGGTTTTCATATCAGAATCATTTAGTTTGCTTTGAGTTATTGCTCCATTTGAATGCCTGAAACAAACCTAAAACACGTTGTTGCTATTTAAAGAAGATTGATTTATGTATAGTGGATACCATTCCAGATTAAACCTTGTAGATAAGTTAAAATCGGATTCAAAACTTTACCGCACGATGAACACCGGATACAAGTAGTATTATACATTTAGTTCCTGAAAGTACAAGGTCATGGTTATCATTTTGATAATGACGTTTACTAAACAATAATTTGAACAAGTGAGATTTAACTAATTAGAAGACACAATATTATAAAATTGTTTGTGAAGGTGTCATGTTAGGCTGTAGAAACGACTCTCCCATTGAAATGGGCACATGCGAATCGGATTACGAAGTATTGCAGAAAATATCTCTGATTTGTTTATTTGTCATCACTTCATGCATATTGTCGATTGTATGGTTTCATTTGTAGTGGATGTGTAGGTACAGAAATTTAATAAGCCAAAATGATATAGTGGTGTAGGTACATTATTAGTGCAAGTGGTTGGTTTACTGTCGATAAATCTTTTAATTTGGTATAACTAATTTAATAAATTTACCATCTCACGGTCCCTTTGAGTTAATTTAGTGATGTAATGTTTGATGAACACCATTGCTGTCTCGATGAATTTGCTAGATGAAACTTACTTTTTTTTGTCTTATCTTTGGCATATTTTGGTTCTTGTCACTAAATTAGTATAAAATTCAATGAACCGACTTGACTTTCGCCTTAACAAGCTAATCAATAAGTTGCGCTCTCTTATACCGACAATCAAGACTGCTTTTGGGCAATGACCATCAATCGTCATAGGTTAGCGTGTTCAACACCCTCAAGTTGTTAAACATACACCTCTCGCATGAATAAATCTTCGAAATTGTTTAAGAATGACAAACAAAAAAATATATCTTAGAAAACGCAGAACACTACATAGGTTCCACCGAAGGTAATTATGTTAAATGGACAATCTTTTTACGCCTCCAGACAGTCAAGCATACAGAAGAAGACAATACATGCACCTGGTTCCACTGAACTTTACAGTTATTTTCTGCAGGTGATTCTTTAGTAAGTCTCCTCACGCTTGGTTGTTCTGGAGGACAGTTCTGGTCAAGTTAACCTATTTACCTCCAGTGCAAGAGCGCGCTATATTTTTCGTAGTTCATAACAATGCCGTCCTGTGTCAGTTTCCTGATCGCCTATGGCATTGCAGTATTTCTTTATCAATTTCGTTTCTTCTTTGATTGAAAATACTCGGAAGTAATGATCCAGTTGAATATTGTTTAGATCGTCGAGACAGTAGTTTGGTAGGTGTTCCGGGTGTCCAAATCCGTTCAGTTGCGTGCTTGTTTAATCGAAAAGTATTTTCAGTAATATTGATGCAATCCGCCCATCAAATGAAATCGATATGGATTTCTATTGTATGATCACGCAGGACAGTTTATATTTTTAATGCGGGTTAAGATACGGAATACATGCAAGGCAGGGTTTCCCACAGGGTTTCCCCACCTTTTTGCCCCTTTTTTGCCCGCGACAATGTTTTTAAGTGATTATCACGGGGAACCCCGACACTTTACAACCCTTTATCCCAACGTTGCCTACTGAATTGCGCCCAAACTAACAATCTATGTTCCTCTCCATCTCAGTTTAAAAACGAATTGTAAATTGACAAGGAGCACCTTTTCTTTTATGGAAAATCTTTTATACTTTTTAAATGGAAATTGAAATTGTTTGAAAGTTAACTATTGCACCCAGATCTACAAACTAATGTTCCTCACACATAGGGCAGTTTAAACTAACCTTGGTAAATTGACAGGGGCAAAACCTTTGCTAATGAAAAGTGACAATGTTTAACAAGGAAGCTTGCGACCCTTGTCTCTCATTCACCTGCAACCCCCATTTTGGGAAACGCTGAAGGACCCTTTGCAGGCATTCCCCGGCACCACCTGCTTCTGACAATGGGTAATGTCAATGGCCTTACAGGCTCAACATGGACGCATCACAAGTGCTATTTATCAATTATAGCTTATTAACGAAGAGCTGATTCCTTTTGAGTGTCAACTGTTCTGTTGATTTCATGAGAAATATATGGTTTTCTAAAATATATCAAATTAATCTATCAGACGTTTATAAAATATGTTAACATAGCACATTCTTTTGTACAAAGGCTTTTTAACCCTTTAAAATTCTGTCCAGTACAAACTTCATTGGCTTTTGTCATGTCAGTCCACTCCTGTACAATATTTCCAGTTCAGTGTCCGAGACTAGTTAGTTGCTAACAAAAGATGTTACAAAGAGATTTCATATAGATGAGTATATCGTTTTTAGTTTCAGTACGTAACTTTGATATTGATCGCTATCACTTAAGAAGCGGAATGATGTCTTGTAGATTGAATTAATGAACAAAAGTAATCAAAATATGTCAAACAGGCGAAGACCGGACATACAAGTTCACTAAATCTAACCAACCATGTTTCTTTTCTGCACATAGGTCATCATGATTATCATCAACATTTACATTTCCTTAGTTAACACAAGGCCTAGGGACTCATGAAATTTTATAAATTAATTTCTACTAAAAAAAAAAAGGACAAATTAAAAAAAACAAAAAATTACCATTTTTTTCTTAATATGTATCTGGCTCCACTACATCTTGGGGTTTTTAGATTTCGGTATAAGACATCCCTAGCCAATATACAGTGACACGATGCAAAATCAGACTATAAAAGTTTACTCGGTGATACGGAGAGAACTTTACACAGTTAAAACAAATTTACCCAGCGTTGCTTCTATACGCTACAATTTAACCAACCTGAGGCAAGACGTAATCAACGCAAACCAAGATTTAACCCACACAAACGTGCCATGGACAACATAACCAAGTGAATATTGTTGTAAATATCTGGGTGTATTTGCGTGTATATACCATTTTTACAGTTAATTGGAAAAACAGGCCTTTATTCGGCTTTTAGTTTAAAATTCCGTTTTGCGTTAAACATCTAATTGCCACATATCATCATTTGACAATAGCACAAGTAAACATTTTTTAACTTATCCTTTTGGCGTTTTAAAACCACAAACCACAGGGGGAAATTAAGGTGCAACGAGAGTTTCAAGTCAATCATATTTTCTGGATATTTAGTGATTTCCTATAGATGAGACACTCATAGATCCTTCCTTTTATTTGGCACCGCAATGACTTAAAATAAAACAAAAGGTGATTTTATGCTCCTATTTCAATAGAAACATAGGGCGAATTTTTTTTGCTCCTGATATTCAATTAAGAAATGTCAACAATTTTGTAAACCAAAGAACAGTTCTCAGCTTAATCCTTTCAGGTGGAGATATTTTTGATAGAAAAGCTTTACATGAATGCAAAAATCAGAATTTTCCAATTTTTTTAGCCACAACCTGTTTCTTTTAATGATCCCAAGTACTGTAGGTTAGAAACGTAGAATAAAAGCAATTAAAAACATTCAGGGCTTTTTACACCTACAACTTACACACAAGTGTCCCAAAAAAGTTATCTTAAAGCGCTCCCCTTTTCAGGTCTTTAAATAAATACTTTATACTTAAATTGGGCTATTTTTAACTTAAATTATACATATTTAAAAGGTATTGGTTTATTTTCCTTTTCAAGCACACCAACCACATTGATTTTGGTGCAAAATGACTGAGTTGTTCCTTGTAACACGGACCTACTTGGTTTCGAACATAATGGTTTGGATTTATGTTTATGTTAGAGACAGATAAGTACAAACAAACAAAACACAGATTTCGTTTAATAAGTGCAAGTCAGTATTTTTGATTCAATGGGGTCTGCGCACGCATCATGGACATGGCGGTGCAAAAATTTGTCACTTAGATTGTTTTTTTATTATTTTAGTTTGGATAGTTTGTGAGAACGTATAAAAGCTTTTGTGTGCTATAATACAGAGTATATATGACAGAGTTATTTTCTACAATAAAATTGATGAATAATATCGTCCACTCATTGGGTTTACAATTTTTTCTGTCTAATGATTTGCTCTGATATAGACAAGTTATGAAACTTATTACTGACACGCTTACTGCCCACCGCCAAAGAGAGACAAGGCTCTGATTTAAAGCGATTTAATAGAGTGGGCAGCCTGAACACGTCTTTCTTGTTTACGATGTAAAATAGGTAGAAACAAGTTCAAGGCTATATAGGCCTAAAATGTGTGTCTGGAATGGTGTGTGGTTTGGTTAAAGGAAGTAATACCGGTTATAGCAGAGATTGCCACAGATAACCAAGTTTAAAGGCATAGTCTAAAATATCTTTAATTAATGCCTAGCGTATCTTTCCAAGCTCTTTCATGAAATATTACGTGAAATATAATTGTTTAACCACAGACATTTTTATTTTACTTTAGCAAATTGCGTACTCTTTCTAAGTACATGTATATAGAAAAACAAATAATACGTGGAACAAAATTAAATTTATACACCCCCAAAAACTACGGCATTAGAGATTTCTAGCCTTCGCAAGGGCAAAATTATTTGCTTGTCTTTTGAAGTAAACTATAATCTATTAATAAATTATCCTCATTCGGGCTCTTTGAGTGTATTTGATACAGAGATGCCGATAAATTTTGAATGTGATCATAAACGTACTGTCAACATATGGGTTCACTACCCAATATTGAGAATGTAATTGGATTTTGGATATTGGTATTACTTATATGCGACAGGGTCAGGGTGTACAAAATTTAGGGAGCAGTCGAGCAATGCTCATAGTGATCAAAGCACCTTCATTTTGGGTTATAGTTCACTAGATATCCTCCAGAAAAGGGCATTTCCAAGATTTCAGTTGATGTTAATGGTGCGTTTTGATGTCATGAGTGACTATTTATATTACCGTTTACATAGACCACGGTCTTCCAGAATAGATCGAATCGGCACGTAATATTGGAGCTTATTGGACACATTATATTATACATGTATATTATACTTAGACCAACGGTTCAGGTGATATAAGAATCTCAACTTTTGTTTAAAGTTAAATGGGGGTGGGGTCGGGTGGGGGTGAGGCTATGGCTCACGAAATGCCCCTTGAGGGGCCTTGAGGGGTTTATGATGATTATGAGTTCATCTTTGATTCAGCCTATTTTAAGAAAACTACTGATACTAAAAGATTCCTATTGCTCCTAATCACATTTTGTCTGTGAACCCTCATTAAAGACATAAATTTTCAAGCAATTTTTTAAAGGTGTTTTTTCGAATTCAAGTATTGAGAACGAGAAAGTAAAGTAGTCCATAGACGTTGCATGTGAACTTGTGAAAGCTAGGGTCTGCACGAAATGTTTTGATGGTTCCTAGGCAACATTGACCTGCTGATTCCAAATCTTGATGATGCAACTTTTGCATCCTTGAGCATTTTGAGATACGGAAGGGGGTAAAATAACAGGGGTCAAATTTGTAAACGTTTCATACGGGATTAAAAGTTGTTTAGACATTTTCATATTGTACTAAGGATTAAAAATGTATAGTATACAAATATTGACTGCTATGAGGGGCATGGTTGAAACTATAGGCCCAAGGTGATCTCGAAACCATACTATGCCCCGAGGCGTAAGCCGAGGGGCATAGTATGGTTTCGAGATCACCGAGGCCTATAGTTTCAACCATGGTCCGAATAAAAAGCAGTTTTTTTTTTTTTTTTTTTTTAGAAAACTACTGATACTAAAAAAGATTCCTATTGCTCCTAATCACATTTTGTCTGTGAACCCTCATTAAAAACATAAATTTTCAAGCAATTTTTTAAAGGTGTTTTTTCGAATTCAAGTATTGAGAGCGAGAAAGTAAAGTAGTCCATAGACGTTGCATGTGAACTTGTGAAAGGGTCTGCACGAAATGTTTTGATGGTTCCTAGGCAACATTGACCTGCTGATTCCAAATCTTGATGATGCAACTTTTGCATCCTTGAGCATTTTGAGATACGGAAGGGGGTAAAATAACAGGGGTCAAATTTGTAAACGTTTCATACGGGATTAAAAGTTGTTTAGACATTTTCATATGGTACTAAGGATTAAAAATGTATAGTTACAAATATTGACTGCTAGAGGGGCAATGGTTGAAACTATAGGCCCAAGGTGATCTCGAAACCATATATGCCCCGAGGCGTAAGGCCGAGGGGCATAGTATGGTTTCGAGAATCACAGAGGGGGGGGGCCGATAGTTTTCAAACCACGGTCCGAATAAAAAGCAGTCACTATTTGTTTTAAGATACAGAATATATAGTTCTTGTCAATGATTGGTTAAAAGGACATTCTAAGCCAGGATACTAACACAGGCCTATGTGTAGGCCATGGCATGCATGCATGACAATTTTGTGTAACTTAGGGTCCAAAACTTGTGAAGAATTAGCAATCAACCTTTCTTGTGCTGAGGAAGTGATGTTGGAGTCCAAACGGATCACCGTAATCGACTTCTTGCCATTTGTTGTCGGCAAGATGCGTACAACTCCGAATTCAGCAACTTTTACACGGCCTGCAGATGGCCGTTATCGTTGTCAAATTATAATCCTCAATCTCACGGTGTTGTTTTTACTGCCGTTTGGTATTAGCCTTATATTGAGCTGCATTTCTGATTCCTTTCAGTTCTTCATCTGCAAGCTCATAGCATGAATACAGGTCCTGCGATTCAGCCATTTCCTTGCCACTCCCTGGTTCGGCATATCCGTCAAAATGCAAAATGCGATCTCTTACACTAGCTTCAATATGTACACTCATAATACGGATGAATAGTTCGTTTTAAGCTGGGAAGAGGCGTCCCGGGCATAGTTCATGAACTATGCCCGCTCTTCCCAGGGCATAGTTCATTTTTTGTTCAATTCTTGACCTAGTTGAATTTATGCCTCCACTTTTAACCAATCCGATGACAGGGATCTATATATGAGGTATATAATTTGTTATATCTAGGACAATTACGTTTAACACAGTAGACTTAAAATGGTTCAAGGTCACCCTGGGGTAAAACATTTATAATGAACAGATTTCTTTCAAAATAGACTCAAATTCTTCATGTTAATAGATAGTAATGTAAAATACATGTTACGTGATTTGTTTGACATTGGGGATATAATTTAGGGGGGAAATAGTGTTAAGGCCCACGAGTCTATGGGGGATCAGCTTTGAGCTTATTAACATTAAATAAATGTATATTTCCTGATGTAACATTCCCATACGAATAATTTGAAACCAATTTGAAAACCAATCGGATCAATATAAATGTTTCCCCCACGATGACCTTGCACAGTTTTTGGCCTGTCGTGCACAAAAGTTTGTAGATATAGGATATAGGAAACTATACCTTTTTTAATCCTTAGAACAAGATGAACATGTCTATACACCTTTTAACCCCGCGTGAAACATTTACAAAAATTGTCCCTATCTCAAAATGCTCAAGGATGCAAATTATTTGATGAATTAAATTAATACAACTTGAAAACGACCGATTTGTGAGAGATATTTTGTTATTTTGATTTGTACCAAGATACCAGTTAACAATCATTATCCTTTACCTCCAGGCTGTGCGAAAGAATTTATTGACCTTCTCACTCTCAAAATAGATTAATTGCCAAAAATACATTTAAAAAAGCTTTCAAAGTTAATGGTTTCATGAGAGGATTAAAGTCTTGCTTCATGTAGGAATGTGTTTTAATATCATTGTTCTCTTAGTTTTCTTAAAATAAGCAGCCAAATGGACTTAAATCACCATAGTGGAAACCACTTATAAGCAGAACACAATAATTGTTTAACTACGCTTGTAGTCGTTGTTGGTACAGTAGTAAAAATGTATGCTATAGCCCTATAGATCTCAAATATTTAATGAGATTATGTTACTTGAGGCAATATTCCTTAGCGTGAAATATAAATTTCTCCCTTAATAATATTTTGTCAGATTGAACTATTACATACAGGGTGTATCAAAACAATTTTGCATGGAATGCTGCTGACCTTGTATTCGATATGTTCATTCAACCGTAACTTTTCTGACGTAATCGTAGTACTTATGTTTTACACTGAATATTCTGAAAAAAAAAGTTTTGTACACCTTTCCATATTTCTCCCATTAATTCCAACTGGTTATTTGCATAAAATATTGCAGAAAATACATTTGATCAGATGACACTTTCATTGATCAATGTTTTTGAACAAATTTCAAACAGCTAAGTATTTTGGATAAGAGTTATTGGCAAAAAAAAACACCGCACAAAATATATACTGTTCTAAAAACACTTTGATATTGTTGCTCTTGTTCGATCCACAAAGTCAGTTCAGTTCTGCTAGTTTCAAATTTTATAAACGTATGTAAAAACGGGGGCCTTGAGCTTGGCAAAGAAATTATTCTTAAGTTTTCTTCAACAATGATTTCTACTTTTGAATTTGAAGAATTATCTCCACAGATATTCCAGTTTATGACAATAGACTTGATCTATACTTTGGAAAGAATCTTATCTTCTCTATCCGAACGATGTGATGATTTTACCTTTTGAATGTTTACATTAATAATCTGATACATATAAGTAATTGAATTCATGCATGCATTGATCATTAATGAATTCACAGATTATCTGCATTTAACTCTTATGAAGAAAAAGTTTTGTCACCATATTCAGATAGAATAATTATAGGGAATTGAAATCCCAGCCTATCTGTGTAAATTCCTTTGGAATGGGGCAAAATAGATCATCAGCCTAGAAAATCTATCACATCTGCCTCGTTTCCTCACAAAATTCCTTATTTTTTTCAGCATGAAAAGTAGAAAATATGCAGATTATAAAAAGATTAACTGCGTCACATTTCGGTAAACAGGTCACGGTCTAACTTTTGAGTGTCTTCATGCACAGCACAATTGTTTTGGATACACACTGTAGATAAAAAATACAATCAGTAGCCATTATCGTGGTGCAATCATTACAAGCGGTTACCGGTTCGAATCCGATGTTTTTCCAACGTCTATGTGCACAGCCACCGTGGGAATGAAAAAAATGATTGAACAAACATCCACCCAGTACTATGAATCATCTTAATCCAGCAACCAAAAACTTGAAGCAATTTTACCTTTCTCAAATTTAAATATGTAAAAATAGTAACACTAATATTAATCACGTTTGTACAGAACATGACTCCTGTTGTTATGTTTTTTGACCACATAATAATGTCAGGTAATCTCCGGACAAAGGTGACATGTATAACATTATTGATGAGTCGGAGAAACTTTCGCGTGGTGCATACCACTGTGGAGACTAGGCAACTGTGAGACTAGTAGCCCCACCACAGTACAATTACAATCTAGGCACTGCTGCGGCCAAATAACTGGCTATGCCGTACATCATGGGGCAGGGGTATCCTTTAACTTTTTATGACCCATGACACACAAATGGACTTTTTCACTTTTTTACAGTTTATACCCCATAATCCGAACTCAATAGCCGTGAGATAGTGCAAACTATACATTTTTAGAATCCTTGTAATCTGAGAAAGAGTGTCATGTGCTTCTTCCCAACCTGTTGGAAATTTTCAAAATGACCCCTGTATAACCGTTGAAACCCAAGCTGGAGTCCAATAAGGGGGGGTTGCAGCGCTCCATCAATTTTCATGGAATTAAATGCCTAAATCCTTGTGGGTGTAAAAGTTCACAATTTTAATCCGTAAGCGCAACACTCTTTCACTACATCCCCCTGCTAATTAGGCCCCCCCCGAACGCACTCAAACCCTTATAACACAGGGGCTATAATAAAACAAGAAACACACAGGACATCAACAACAGAGACATGCTCCCCCAAGATTAATATTATATTGAGAGATGAGGTTTTCTTTTAAATTGATTTCGAAAATATTTTAACAGATTTCGATTGTTTCAGACATGGTTTGTAGAAAATTAAACAAAAGCTAGACCAGATTTTCTAATTAACTTTGATAAAAATACTTTTTTGTTTGTTTTTGGGGGAAGATGTTTTTAATTTTTGGAGTATTTCTCGTGGATGTCATGGAATTTTAAATGTTTTTACAAGGTTAGTTAGTTAACCCAAAATTTTAAATCCGGTTTTGTCCCCCCGTAAACGAGGGTGGCGGGATACACCTCACCCTCAGCAATAATGCTCTGTCTGGAATTTATTGGATCCAAAGATAATTGGCCCGGATGCCCTTCCTGATGCCAATCTGACGCCTAGCCTTTGGGCAACCCGCCCATCATTCAAGGCATGCATGTGCTAATGGCCACCATAGCTCATCTAGAGCTGATGCCCTTGTAGGTAGAGTCTTCTTTCATTCTAACATGGTAACCATCTAACCCTCCTCATCAGATTCCTTTAGCAAAGACCCGAGGGGGTGTCGGGTTAAGCCCCGACAACTCGGTTCCCTGGGACAGGTAGTACTGGTTACCAGGATACCAGTAGCAGGCCCTCAAGGAAATCTGACCTGACAGGTTAACTATCAAAATCACTATCAAAAGTTTACTGGTAGCTGTTTGTTATATGCTTATATATACCTAAAGTTGCCCATGTTAAGTTTGCAAGTATTAAAACATTCAATATGCTATAGCGAGAGAAAAGTGTGGTTGAGTGACTTCAATAATGACATTTATAGAAAGTGTTCTTAAAAAGCCCTTTTTGTAGTTTGAATATTTTGTTTAAGTATATACTTTGGGCATTCCCCCCCATATATAAAGAACCAGTAAATACATCTGGTACAGACGGTTTGATCTTATTTTAATACCCACCAATATTGCGAGATATTATTTGGGACAGTAATTTTTCCATGTTAGGTTTTCACCAAGGAATTTCGTATTGGTTACTCTTATCCCATGGTCCCTTTCCCGAAACGCATTCGTTCGTAAACCTACGTGGCATACTATGTCATCCTTAGTGGACCAATTTGTCCAAAGCCTGTGTAACTGATATGGAAAGTAGGTCATTATGTAGTACATACGGCGTGAGTTAGAATACCGTATGGTTTCCGACGGCACGAGTTTGGGGGAATGGACACAGGTGCATGTTCAAAACTACAATCGATTACCTTAGGCAGATAAGGAAATATTAACGCTTTGTGAATTGTAAGTGTCTCCGCATATAGTTCAATTTAATAATGTTGAGGTACTGTATTTCATTCACTTACAAGTATTAATAACAGAGGACCCAGAATGGATCCCTGCGCGACTCCTCTTAAATCTAAATCTGATTTAACGGACTGATCTGAGACATACTGATTTTGTTTTTTGGCAAAGAACATACTGCATTATGTTATGGGCGGTTCATTGTTCAGATCTATTTGATTGCCTTATTGTCTCGCTTGATCGTGTTCTCGAAGCACTTATGTAATCAGTATGTTTCTGTATGTATGTGTATGTATATCTTATGAGCTAAATTTGGTTAATTTTCTTTAAAGTCTTATTTGAAGAGCGGCACAGTCCAATTACAATATTTTTATGTTTGTATGGATTCAAGTGTGGGAAATATTGGATCTAAAACATATTCGCCCAATATTTATTGGTCTCGCAATGAGTTTTAAAACTCTGTCCAAAGTTTTCAATTCATAGCTCGACAATAAATATGGGCTCAAATATTTTTTATCGTGGTCTGCGCCGGCATCCACTACTCAAAATATTGGACTGCCCATCCGATATGACACAATAGGCAAAACAACAAATCCTATCTTTTATTCTCTAAATATAATGCTAACAATGGTTATACCATCCTATATGGCTTTTAAAATAGTTAATATAGTTGTGGGTCAAAGGTCAAAATTGTGTAAAAATACAATATTTTCAATATCAATGTCATCGCGTTATTAAAATACTGGATGAGGATTTAAGTACAATAGGAATACTTAAAACCTGTGAACGAAAATTAAGATCTATTCTAGTTCAAAAAAAAAAAAAAAAAAAAACTTGTGGCATATTAATGTTTTTCCAGAAAAAAAATCTATTATAAATTTTCAACCACAATCCTAACCACAACATAATCACAACTGGTTTTTTTTAAACTCAATAATTCAATTCTTTACTTCAATCTGGTAGCACAAAATGGACAAAATTAAGTCCATTTTTAAAAAAATCCATGTTTATAATGCTAACAATGGTTATACCATCCTATATGGCTTTTAAAATAGTTAATATAGTTGTGGGTCAAAGGTCAAAATTGTGTAAAAATACAATATTTTCAATATCAATGTCATCGCGTTATTAAAATACTGGATGAGGATTTAAGTACAATAGGAATACTTAAAACCTGTGAACGAAAATTAAGATCTATTCTAGTTCACTGGTTTTGTCTGTTTTCGTTTTTAACTGTTGCACGGCTTCCTAGAAAGATCGTTGAGATTGTTCATTTTCCATCACCTCAATTCGTAAGAAGCTTTCACTACGCCAAAGAAGACAAGGTAGCTATGGTGTATATTATCCCGCATATTATTTGCATACGAATTATAACCGACTGGTAGCACCACTTCCTAAACACAAAATACCCATAATAAATGAGTCTATTAATAGAATTAAACTTATTTCGAAGAAACCTTTTTATGCTCCATTGTACAGAAAGGTGACACTGATGAGCTCTCTTTTTCCCGTTTATTTAGTTCATGAGTCAAGACCATTAAAATACAAGTCTCGGATGAGACACACGTCACAAGGACTGCTGAGCATAGCCGCAAGTTTTAACGAAATTAGTGCAAAATAAAACGTCGCCAATGTTCTTGAATCAGCGAACATTATGTCCGTGAGTTACCTTCAGAGTTAATGCGAAGTGAAACGTTTTTAGGCAATGAATAACAATAATGAGGTAAGCGTTTAGCAAAGTCAAGTATAAGATACCCCTCTTAAAATGCTATTATACTATTAATGTTAACGTATAGAATTACGTAATGCAATAGAAGAAAGAAAAATGTCATCATGGATTACATTTTGTTGGTGTTTATGTCCTTGTATATTGTCTGAAAATATTACACAAACAAAAACAAACACTAATTAAGGGAAAACATCAAGTTTAATTAAAGAAAATAATTAGGATTGTAATGATTGATTTCAAAGATCGTAAATATATCTTTTACATATGTTTATGTTAAATACGTGGTACTAAATGACAATGTTAATCTCTCTTTAATTATCAATCTTTCAATATCAGGCATGAAATCTTAACGAAATTAACGACACAAAATTTCCTAATCTAGACACTGGACATCGTTTATCTCGGAAATTAAAGAGCATTTCTGCATATCTATATCGGTCTTTTGCTTTTGCCTTTTTTTATACGTCTTTCGTAATTCGTTAGTATCCCGTGGCGTTCCGACGTACGGCAGCGACGATTTCGGTTAATGAGGAGCGCAACGTGTCCGATTCAATTAAGCGTTCGCTTGTGAGCCTTTCAAATATACGGTAGTCCATGTAGTCATATTTGTAAAACGATATATATCCAACCCATTAAGGCGTGTAATCTGTGAAGTAGATGCGTTGTAATTTGTTTTCTTTCTAATAACACGAGCTCCTAAAATCACGTGGTGACATACGCACTTGCGTCCACTTGCCCGTTGAGTACATTAATTATAGATAATTATTGCAACATACTGAGTTAAGTGTCATATTGAGACATGAACAAAAATTACGAAAAACTATCATTAGTCAAAATCGAAAGGTAACTGCTATTCAAGATTCGTATATGAATTACTTTTAAAACTGACATTTGAAACAATAATATATCACAGGTGATTATGAGGTAAGTGAAAGTGACATCGAGGAAAAAGCATACGTTTGTTTAAACTCTACAGAAAATTTATATTACTCTACCTTTTCACTAATTCCTTATTTTTAACAAGAATTTTCACACCATGCAATTTTATGTTTTCCTAGAATACCCTATCGACCTAGTTTAAAAGACCTCATGCTTAAAATTGAAAAAGAAATGAATTAAAATGAAGAGTGATTACGATACTTCCTCGTCCCACGGACTTATCAAATGGAAGGTTAAAAATGCTTACCCACATTAATGACTTCGAGGATATTCAGTGCCAAGTACCAAAATATACGTATTACCTAAGACGAACCACAAGAAGAAGAAATAGGGGAAAAGGCGGGATTTGGGTGTCTCATGTCCTACGACGTTAATGGGTTTTCGCTCTGGGTATCCGGTGTCCAATGAGGACAATTGATAATAGTGTCATTTTAGATTAATATAAAATGCATAGTAGTTTATAGGTTCAACGACATTGAGTCTGTGTTTCCCGCTGTCTATAGATTTATCTAAATATTTTGCTACGTCTGAACATGGTTTAGAAATATTATATTTTAGGTAAGGCACCGACCAAAAGATTAATGGAATAATGGTAAGAAGATTTGATACACACTCCCAATGCATACATGTTCAAAAGTGAAACTAAATTAAATGCGATTTACAGGTGCGCCATCAACTACCAAAGGTAACACTTGGAATGTCGGATTTCATTGGATTTGCACTCAGATATTTGAAGTCTTAAATATATTCAAATCGGTAATTATTAGGATTAATTTGACTCCAATTCGAAAGCCAACCATTATGCCTAGAAATGTTCGTAGTGAAGTGAAATGATTCGAGATGGACGTTATTTGATAATTAGGGTTGAGTCTAAAAGGAAACGTTAGGTGTGAGAAAGAAACCTATGTGATCGATGAAATGCACACCAGTTTCCTTCGACCCAATTTGGATCTCACGGAGTCGTGCTTAGAAATGCCCGAAATAGATGCGCCTTTGTTACAGGCACCGGTATATGGTGTAGAATAATAAACAATTGCTCCTACAATCTCTGGATTCATGAGTGTAATATATTCAATTGTATTATGAATTTCAATGTTGCGTTATCAAGTTTATATAACAAATGACTCTATACTGGGCACATGTGAAAAATAAACTTATATCATAAGTCAGTTTTGCCAGTCTCCTACAACATTTTAAATGATTTTTAAATTTACGATATGTTAAAGCTGAGTTCTTTTACAAACCCCCCCACCCCCCCTCCCCCCCCCCCCCCCCCCTGGTTAAAAGAATAACCGCTTTTTATATTATGAAATATGCTCTTGTATACATACACAACACCTCACAGCTATTGCACATCGAGCTTCTTTCTCTGAAGTGACGATACGAGAAGTCGTAAGATTGTTTCATGAAATCTGTATTTCTTAAAGTATGCCTCAGTACAGCTTACGACGTTACGTGTCATTCACACTTTGGCTCAAATATAGTTATTATTACACAAAATAGAGAAGAATCTGTCAAAAATACAAATTTATTCATAGATATATACTAGATATCCTTGCAAAGGGTATCTGACCCTTTGATTGCTATTATCTGTTGATGTTGTGTACAAATTAAAGCCTGGAATTGAACATAAAGAAACGTCTGGTGATATACACGTTTAAAGGATACATATCGAGATTGACACATGTTTCATGACCTCAGGACATTGTTAACATTTGATCTTGACTCAATTCTTTCTAGTACGGGCGGCAGTACGTAATTCAAGTCA
Source organism: Ophioderma brevispina (assembly GCA_023653785.1). Lineage (NCBI taxonomy): Eukaryota > Metazoa > Echinodermata > Ophiuroidea > Amphilepidida > Ophiodermatidae > Ophioderma > Ophioderma brevispina. The sequence goes on from JAMKCH010012913.1 coordinate 72,354, forward strand.
GTCTATAATCTATCACTGTCGTCAAAACCATTACAGTTGATCGTTACTATTACTATTTGTAACCTTAAGGTGTTATGACGCTTCGAATAGATCGGAGCAAGATTTAAATTTAATTTTATCTTAAATTAGTGGTTTATATCCCCATACTTTGTGAATGTCTCTTATTTCTCGTAAACAGGTTAACGGGTTTTGTGAAAAAACGTATTCGCAGGTAACGTTAAAAGTTCTCACAACAAAGTGTCACAAAAATATTGCACTATTTAACAGGCCATTTTTTAAAATGTAGTTTGAGCCCAAAGTTATAATACACTAGGCATAGGCAACCATGAACGTAAACATTTAAAAAAGGAGTGCTCGCGCTTCATTAAATTCATGCGAGGCACACCAGGCTACAGTGCACTTGTGAGCGCTTCCTATCCCTATATGTGTCTTATCCCAGATTAAGAATATTATCAGGAACGTCTTATTGATTTTCTAAAAACGTTCCCAAATAAAAGGTTCTGGGTATCACAGTTTAACTATTCAAGGCTGGCTTCAACCAACGATTGCTCGCCGGTTTGTTCCGGTTATTACCCGTTGGAACCGGTTTATGTTGTTCCAAATGACGCACGGTTCAACCGATATAAACCGCCAGTTAATCGGCGGTTGAATTATGAAGCAACCTCTAAGAACTGTGTCCTAGAAAGGATTATGTATGTATTCATTGTATTGTATACTTTATAATTCCTTATATTCATTACAAGGTATGTGCTTGGGGAAATGCTGATGATATACCTTGATGAAATATTTGAAAGAGCATTAGGGATAATTTGCAATGTTCTTACAAATCTCATTCTGGGTCACTTTTTTTAGAATGTAAAATGCAAGTTTTTATGGTTCGTTTGTCCATGTCAAATGAACCATGGAGAGAATGGTAATTAGGTTTGAACCAATACGCTGTTATACATATTAAATCCCGAATTGAGTTCCCAAATTAAATCCAGCAAGTGACCCTTTGCTCCAGAGGTAAGCTTGCTAAGTAGACCACATCACTTTCTCAATATCGGTAATGAACCCGGTTTTCGACCGAGATTTCAAGTTTTTTCAATCGAAAATCTTGGAATCTCGGTGAAAGACAGGGTTTTCGATCGATAAAGTACATACATTTTAGAAAATGATGACAGTGTTTGTAGGCTTTAAAAATGTACCTTTCAGAAGTTACAGACATTTAAAGGGACATTTGTTAAAATAGCTGGTTGAAAAACAATAAAATTCCAAAACTGCATTTTCTTTGTTTGTTATTGTTTTGAGACTATAGCATTTCTATAAATTGGCGAACTTAATTTGACGATAACGTTTTGAGACTAGCATTTCTGTAAATTAATGAACTTAAATTGACGATAACTCAATTGCATGTAAAATGGAATTGTCCTCATTTTACCATCCAGAAGCAGTGCCTTAAGTAATTTTAAATGGTAAAGTCTCTAGCAATTTTACTATTTGAGATTAAATATACCTTGATTGTTTTATTATTTCATACTTAATATTATTAGACTTGACATTTCATAATGAGCCTTACGGCTAACTGCCTAAATATCATCAGTAATCTACTGAGTCACTATTTCCCCTCTTTCTCTTTCGTAATATCAACACAGCCTTAACTAATAATAAATATTATTACCATATTGTCTGACACCAATTCAGTCACCAATTACCATATAGATAGGCCTATATACAATGATGTCTATTCAATTACAACAGTCGTCGAGGCCTCATCGTATCGTATCAATCATCATGCCATACATGTATACGAATTCATATTTTATTATATACCTGCACCGTCATGCAAAACGTATTTTTCGCCATTTACCAATATCAAGCCAACAT